>PVJN01025535.1:0-29946 GCA_004026805.1 Lasiurus borealis | reverse complement strand
ACGGGGGGCGGGGAGGGGGGCGGAGCCAGAGTTCCAAGTCCTCGGAGAGAGCGAATGCTCCCGAGTAAGGTAATCTGGAGCCGAGTGCAGAACTACATTTCCCGGCGGGCCTCGGGCTCGGGGGTCTCTTTGCCTGGGCCGGGCCTCTGGAGTCGCCACCGCCGCCGCCGGCGCTGGTAAGGCGGGGAGCTGGGGGGGATTCGTTGACGTTCTGCTGGGCAGGCTCCCTCTCTGGTTACTGCGGGGCCGTGGCGGCGGCCGGCCTGGGGGGACTCCGAGGGGGGGCTCTTCTGAATATAAAACGGGGCGGGAGATAGGTGGGCGGATCCGGGGTCCCGCCAGCTCCGCGAAAGGTGTGGCTCTGGCCCGGCCCTGCCTCTGGGGCTGCCCTTCGCTCCGCGTAGGTTTCTGGTCCCCGTGGTTTCCGAGCGGCTGCCGGCGCGTTGGCCTGTCAGCCCGGCGGGTTAACGTGGGTGTCCGCTCCGCCTCTCGCACCCGCGCCCGCACGGCGTGACCCGATCACCCTCCTTTTGTTGTTACTTTCGCTGTGGTCCCCGCGTTCCCAGTTTCCAAGCGTCCGTCCGGTGGCCGGGGTCACCCACTCCCTCCTCCAGGCTGGTGTCCAGGCTTTGAACCACCGGAGCGTGTAGAGCTTCGGACACTTGATTGATGCCATTCAGGTTCCCCAAAGCATCTTCCCGGGGGCCCCAGCTTCCCTCCCGGTGACTCCGGGCCTGGGGGCGGGGACGCCCGCGGGGCAGGCAGAGGGCAGGGCGGGGGCGAGGCTAGTTCCCCGGCCACGGCCGTTCTGTCCGGGAGGCGGGGCGGGGGGTTCGAACGTTAGAGGCCGCGGGGGAGGGAAGCTGCTGCTCGTCTCAGGTGCCAGACAGTTTCACGCCGGGAAGAGGACACGTGGGAACTCACAGAGCGGAGCTGCGGCTCCCTGCTCACTGTGTTATGGGTCCCTTTTCCAAGAATCGTTGGGTGGCAAGTGGGAAGCTTGATTCCGTCCGCCCATCTAATCATCATCATTTCACACCCGCTGGAAAAAAACAAAAGAGGACAAGGGTTAGATTTCTTTTAGCGTGGACATTCTATGGGAGTTTTCCTAAGAATTTTTTTTTTAAATTTAATTATTGTTTTAAAGTATTGTACATATGTCTCCTTGTTCCCCCCCCCCCCCATTGACCTCTCCCGGGTCACCCCTACCTGCCAGCACATGCCACCACCACCACCGTCCTAGTGTCTGTGTCCATTGGTGATGCTTCTATGTATACGGAAAAAAAAAGAAAAAGAAAAAGAAAGAGAGAGAGTTTGTAAGCAAAGTTACTGATCTTGAGACAGCCTAAAAAGGAATCTTCTGAGTTTGAAGAATTATATTAAGTGAGTGTATTTACTCATCTGTTGCTGCCTAAATTATCCCATCGTTTAGAGGCTTAAAATGATGTGGGTTTTTTGTTTTTTTTTACACCATGGTTTCAGTCAGGAATTCACAAATGGCTTTGTGGGTGTCTAGATCCCGGGTTTCTCATGAGGACAATGAAGAGACCTGGCAAGGATGTTGCCATGTAAAGGCTGGATTAGGGCTTCAGGATCAGCTTCCAAGGTGGCCCACGCACATTCCCGGCACTTGGTGGTTTTTTGGGAAGAGGGGGCATCTCCATGGACTACTTGAATGTCCTCATGACCTGGTGGCTGGGTTTCTCTAGAGTGACAGAGACATTCTAGAGTTCAGGATAGAAAGGCAGAATCTGCAGTGTCTTGATCTAGTCACATCCTGCCATTTAGTAATATCTTACTGGAAACACAGATCAGCCCTATTTGTTATGTGAGTGGGGACCATTCTGGAGGCTGATTAGCCCAAGAGGTCTTCTCTCATTTAGTTTATCTTTTGGTTTTTATAAAACCAATATGAATTTCAGATTTTATCCACATATATAAAAGGCTAATGTGCAAAGTGTCCCCTCACGAGTACCACCGGGACACCAGGAGTTTCATCACTCGCTATGACGTGTGCTGACCACCAGGGGACAGGGTGGAATGAAGGAAGGCCCTGGCTGGCAGCTGGAAGGCCCTGATGGGCCCTGATTAGCCCTGTTTGCTGGCCAGGCCTGAGGGACCCATCCCATGCGCAAATTTCATGCACCAGGCCTCTAGTCTAAGTATAAAGCACTTGTCATGGTAAACATACAGGTGTTTTTCCTTCAGTAGTCCACTATCTGCAGTGTTTTTTTTATTTGTCTTGAGGATAAAAGAGGTAAATTTTAGCATTATTTTGTTGTTGTTGTTTGTTTGTTTTGTTTTTTTAATATATTTTATTGATTTTTTACAGAGAGGAAGGGAGAGGGATAGAAAGTTGGAAACATCGATGAGAGAGAGACATCGATTAGCCGCCTCCTGCACACCCCACACTGGAGATGTGCCCGCAAGCAAGGTACATGCCCCTGACCGGAATCGAACCTAGGACTCTTCAGTCCACAGGCCGACGCTCTATCCACTGAGCCAAACCGGTCTCTGTTGTTGTTTTTTTTAAAATTCATTTCTATTGCTTTCAGAGAGGAAGGGAGAGGGAGAGAGAGAAATATCAATGATGAGAGAATCATGGATCAGCTGCCTTCTCATGGGGATCGAACCTGGGCAGGTGCCCTGATCAGGAATCAAACCATAATCTCTTGATTCATAGGTTGATGCTCAACCACTAAGCTACGCCAACCGGGCTTTTCTCTTCATATTCATCAATTTATTCTAAAAGTTTGATTTTATAATTGATCATTCTTTTGTAGAACTTCACTTACTGTGATCGTGACTGACCAGAAGTAATTGCAGTTACTTGATTTCCAGCCTTTATGTCTGTAGTCTCAATATGTTACTACCAGCAATAAACGCTCCTTTGGGCTTTGTGCCTATACCCCCTTTTATATTTTCTTGTCCCAACAGTCCTGGTGGTGTTCCCAATTTGGGGCCTCTGTGTTCCAGCACAGGATGCTTTCGGTATACTATAGCATGACAGAGAGCGTTTATCACCACAAGGAATGACTATATTTGTCTTAATGCCTTTTGGGGGGTGGGACAGAGGTTCAGAAACTTAACAGCATTGACTTGATTTGGAGCAGGGCTGGAAAAGTGGGACTGGTAAGGGAAGTTGACAGAGCATGAAGTGGGCAAGAGTTCTTAGTGGCTCAGAATTAGAGTAAATATTCTAAGGAAGAAAACAATCATGCATTCTCTCAGCAAGCTTTTATCAGCACCTCTTATGTTTTTGATACTGCATACTCTTCAGGGAGCTCGTAGGAAGACAACCATGTAAGCCAGTATTTATTTAGGTCCTACTATGCTCTACCTTGTGCAAGGCATTTTAATATCCATTGTTTCATTAAAATTCCTCAAAACCTTCTGGGATAGGTTATCTCTGTTTTACATATCGTGAAACTGGGAATCAAAAAATGTGTGTGATTTGCCCGTAGTCTCACTCAGTGAGTGACAGTTGAATGTGTGTCAGGAAAATGAAGACTTATGACTCTGGTTTTGAGATGTAGGTGGGACAAAGTGCAGTAGTCCTGCAGGCAGTTGAAAATGGTGATCAAGTGCTCGAGAGAGAAGTCAGGGCTAAGGGCATAGTTTGAAGAGCCATTTCTAAAGTAAGATAGATAAAGTTGAAGAAGAGGGTGGATCATTATGAGGGAGAATCCTCATAATGAAACAGTGAGAGAATCCTATCATCTTAGGAATGGTTAGCAAATGGAAATCATTTTGTAAAACTCCAGGCTTTAAATAACTGAAAGAAGAATAATTTCTAATGTATTTTTTGTGGTGGTATTAAAATACCATAATGTGTTTTCAATGTTTATTTTAGCTTTTCAAAATGTCCAAAGAACCTTGTGAAAAAAGAGAGACGTCTCAGAGAAAAGATACCACCTCATTACCCAACTTGGATGAAGTAAGAATTTTTTATTTACTAACCCAAAGATACCCTTTTTAACAGTTTGTTTTTGTGTAATGTAAAACATACTCCTCTGTTTTAAAATGACATATGTAACTCTATTGTTCTGCCCTTCTGGCCCAGAAGTCATGTGCTTTTCCCACTCTCTACTTTTGATATTTTATTTATTCCTCACGACTCCATCAGGTAGATGCTACTATCGTCCCAGTTACATTGAAGAAGAAACGGAAACTTAGATAAGAATTTGCCTTGGCATTCCCGACTTCAATGCTGAACGTCCTCAGAATCCTTCTTTTCATGGAAATAACTCTCCATTAGACCTTTTCCCACACCTTCCTTCTGCATTTACTCAGCATTGAGGGTATTTTTTCCATTGATTTTTAAAGAGAGTGGAAGGGAGGGAGAGAGGGAAGAGAAAGAGAGCTGAGGATTGAACCAACAAACCAGGTATGTGCCCTTGACCAAGACCCTTTAGTGCTGTGAGACACTTCAACCACTGCAAAACACTGGCCAGGGCCAACAATTTCTAAATTGATCTCCTTGCTTCCACCTTTGCTTCCTGTGTTCTCAACACATCAGTCAGGATTATCCTGGTAAAATGTAAGTCAGGTCATATCACCCCTTTACTCGGTATTTTCTAATGCAGTGGTTCTTAACTTTTTTTAATGCTGTGACCTTTTAATATGGTTCCTCATGTTGTGGTGACCCCCAATCATAAAATTATTTTCATTGCTACTTCATAACTGTAATTTTGCTACTGTTAATGAATCATAATGTAAATATCTGTTTTCCGACCTTGCTAGCAGTTTTCAACCTGTGGGTCGCGACCCCTAATTTGAGAACCACTGCTGTAGAGCCTAAGACCATCAGAAAACACAGATATTTACAATACCATTCATAACAGTAGCAAAATTACAGTTATGAAGTAGCAACAAAAATAATTTTATGATTGGGGGTCACCACAACATGAGGAACTGTATTAAAAGGTCACAGCATTAAAAAAGGTTGAGAACCACTGTTCTAATGGCTTTCCACTTCATTCAGAGTGAAAAGTAAAGTCCTTGCTGGGCCAACAAAGTGACCTACTCATCTCATCTCTTCTCCCTCTCATTCCAAACCCTTTGCTTTCCCCGCCCATGGCTTCCTTATTGTGTTCCAGCAAGCCAGCATTCCTGCCTCAGGGGCTTTGCCCTCGCTGCTATTTATTCCCTTTGCGAGGAAAACACTTCCCCTACCTATTCACATGGTTTGTTCCATCTCTTCTAGGTCCAATATGTCTCAATTCTTTTCTCTGCTTCCCCTCCCTCCATCCTCCATAGCATAGTGAGACACACTGAATAAAGTATTTATTTGTAAACTCCTGCTCTAGATTTTAACCTCCAGTAGGGCAGCTACTTTTATATATTTTTCATTACTCTGTGCCTGTTGTCTCTAGGACGTCTTTGGCACATAGTAGGTACTCAACATATGTTTGTCTTGGATCTGTTGAATCAGTGCCCAGTGAGAAAGAACTGGGTGTATGGGTTTTATTTATAGAAGACTGAGTTCCATCCAGCACGGCCGCCACACCTCCCAGTGCCCGTACCTGAGCTGCCAGATGGCCTTCTGCTGTAACACTTGTATCCTACCGCATCTCTGGTTTTGGAGCAAGCACCTAGCTCGAGTTCAGTCTCCCTTCTAGTTGGGTTACCCTTCCTCTTAACTCTTTGTGTGCCTTTGAACGTTGTTCTCCTCTGAAATTTATTATTAATGTAGAAAGAATGTTGATTTATAATAGAGATGAAATAATGTGCTTCATTTTGTGCTTTTCTTTGTTTTTTTCCAAATGCCATTCGTAGGATAAGAAAAATAAAAAAACCTCAGCAAGTTCTTCTAGCTCATCTTGCTCTGTAAGATCCATTTCATCAGAGAAGAGGAAACTGGTGAGTGTCTAAATACTATAAATAACTCAGAAAATTATTTATATTAAAGTTTGAACGTATACTTAGAAGGCTTATAATATAAAGTCGCCCCTACTTTTTCATTAGTTTTTTTTTTCTATGTATTATACTTACTTTTTGATAGCCAATGGAAAGGAAACCAGGTTGATTTTTTTTCTTCTCTCTATTCAGCAAAAAGCATTTATTAAATTCCTTATTTCTTTGTGCTGATAGAACTTATCGTTAGGGATTAGACTACATGGTTATAAATTTAGACATTTTTAAAGTCTTTTCCCATATACGGTTGTATTTGTCTTTACAATTTCCTTTTGAAGTAGCCAAGGCAGATACAGTGCTTGCATTTTCAGACTCAGAAGTTGAGATCCAGAAGGTTAAGTGACTTGTCTTAGGACATAAAATTGTACAGTAAGTTCTCAATATCGTTGGTAGGTTCTATAACTTTAAGTGAAACAATTTATAATGAAATCAGTTTTGCTGTAAGCTAATTGATAGGTTCCCACAGCATCTCATCAATGTTATAACAAAACAATGAAGGAAACAATGTTATTCAAGGAACTGCTGTGCCCAGCAACAAAGCCAAGTTCAAAGTTCTTTCCATCCTCACACAAATAATTGGAAGTAGTTACAGTTTACTAAACATGTAAAACTGGTGCATGGGTGGTTGGTGAAGTACTTCATTCAAGTTGAAGTTAGGTTTATGTCAAGATAGCAACAGAGTTGTGGGTAATACAAAAAAGTAGTGAAAGTTCCATGAATGCAAAATTGTGTTTTTCAGAAATGTTTGTTTTCATATAATGAAAATGCTATTTCAACTTACTGTTACTATATTAACCATCTTAAAACACTGATTTCATCATATTTCGTGTGTGTTAAAAACTTCCACTCACTTTTTGAGTTTGCCATTCAGGACCCTCTTAAATTTGGTCACACCCTAACTCCTCAGTTTTCTTTTTTCTTCATCCTCTAAACTTCTGCTTCTAGCTAGGTTGGTTCATTTTGTCTCTACTGAATTTGTTCTAATCGTCTTTAGCTTTTTAGTATGCCTAGCACTCCAGCCAAGAATGCCTTTTCCTTTTGCTCATTAATCTTTATTTAATCTATATTCAATCTTTAGCATATATTTTGTCCACTTTAAAAAATATATATATTTCCTTATTGATTTCAGGGAGGAAGGGAGAAGGAGAGAGATAGAGACATCAATGATGAGAGAGAATCATTAATCGGCTGCCTCCTGAACGCCCCCGATTGGGGATGAAGCCCACAACCCAGGCATGTGCTCTTAGCTGGAATCAAACCTGGGACCCTTTAGTCTGCAGGCTGACGCTCTATCCACTGAGCCAAGCCGGCTAGGGCTATTTTGTTTACTTTTGTTCCAGGTATGTTCTAACTTTTGGTGGTTGATATTTTAAACACGTTACAACTTATCGTCTCTTTTTCTGATTTGATACTTACTTGTATCCTTACATTTGGCTATTTGTACATCTCTTCTACTTCTCTTTATTGTTTTACTATATAAGGTCTTTCGGAAAGGGACTATATCCTATTTCTCTCTTATTTTTCTTGTGTCAAGCTGCTTCATCCAAGTACATAGACAGGATGGCAGAATAGAGAGTAGACTGATCTGGTTTCAAGTCATGGCTCTGCTCCTACCCTGCCCTGTGACACTGCAGAAGATAATTTGCTGTTTGAGCCTTGCCTGTTTTATCTGTGAAGTGGGGGATGATAATGATGTCCATCTCACAAGTTTATTGGAAGGATTAAACTATTGTGTCAACCTATTCACTACCACATAGTTATGAAAAAAAAAAAATTGTCTTCCAGTCTCTTTTCCCTGTAACTGTAGTGCCAATGCACAACTTATATTTCTTTAATGATAGACTTTTTTCTCTTCAGAAGTCAGATCATATAGACGTTGTGAACTGTAATGTAAAAAGAAGACATGAACTGAAAAGGTAAATTCCCCCTTTTTTACTCTTTGGTCTAGAACTGTAAGACTAAATATTTACACTTGCAAAATCCTTTACTTATTTGATTAGTACTGTTTTGAATGCAAATATTTCTAGCTATATCATAGATAATAATTTTTGAATTTTGTTAATATAAGTTCAAGGAAAAGTGGAGTGAAATAAAAAGTCTATCAGAATTCTACACTCTATAAAAGACACTTTCAAATAAAATGTAAATTTTTACCTCAAGTAATTTGATTTTTTAATACGTTTAAAAGATACATAACTCCATTATTGTAAAGTAATAGAAGTTAGGAGGCTAATAAAATTTGGATAATAATCTTTTTTTAATATTTTTATTGATTTCAGAGAGGAAGGGAGAGAGAGAGAGAGAGAAACATTAATGATGAGAGAGATACCACACACTCTGTACTGGGAATTAAGTCCACAACCTAGGTATGTGCCCTTGACCAGAATCAAACCCAGGACCTTTCAGTCCACAGGCTGATGCTCTATCCACTGAGCCAAACCAGTTAGGGCTGGATAATTATCTTTATACTAGAGGCCCAGTGCACAAAATTTATTCAGGGGCATGGGGAAGGTCCCCTTAGCCCAACCTGCACCCTCTTCAATGCAGGACATCCCTCTCACAATCTGGAACTGCTGACTCCTAACTGCTCACCTGCCTGCCAACCTGATTGCTCCTAACTGTCCCCCCCTGCCTGGTCACCCTACACAGCCTGCTGTTCAGTTTGGTCATCTCTCACCAACCCTCCTGTCAACCTGGTCGCCCATACAGCCTGTTGTTCAGTCATTTGGTACCCCCCGCTGACCTGTTCACTCCATGCAGCCTGCTGTTTGGTTGTTACTGTTAACTGTGATGGTGTCCCAGACAATTTGCATATTCCTCTATTATTAATATAGATATTGTTCTTGAAGAGAATATGTAGCATATTGAATTGATATGGCTCTAAAACCATGTTAGTGAAACAGGATGTGCCTACATCTAGAGAACTTAGGGAATAATGGTAGGTATAATAGAGATTATTCTTCACTAATTTCTATGTTCTTTGGATAAAAATTTCAAGAATTTTTGTGGTGAAGGAATTTCTCAACTCTAATTTGGGTAAATAAGTATAAATTGGATACTGCTTGATAAAAGTTAATAAGATCAAAGTTTCTGAGAAGATAAGCAGTTTTGGGAAAACAATTAAAATGGCGTTTATCTGCTCCCCAGATAAACTCAGTTAACAAAAAAAACAAAAAACAAAAATTAAAAAATCTAATTTGTCTCTCACTCTTCTTCAGTTTTTTAAAAATCATTTCCTTCTATTTTTTTGTGATATCTTCTATATTATCTGTTGAAGTATATTCTGTCACAAATTTTATGTTATATTGACTATCACTTTCTCAATTTTTAATGCCGTTTGTACTAGTATCTTATTTTAAAATTTTTATTTTGAGTTCTAAAACACTGCTTAACAAAGAAAAAATATTTAAATGAATTTTAAAAAATAAAACACAGCTTGATTTTTCACTAGTTATCTTCTTTTGCTTAAGTCAAGTTGAATGCATACTTAAAAATATTTCTGCATTTCTAAGCACGCATATTTGATAAACTAACATGTTTCTTAAATGATAATATTTAAAAAATGTTGCCAAAACCGGTTTGGCTCAGTGGATAGAGCGTCCGTCTGAGGACTGAAAGATCCCAGGTTCGATTCCGGTCAAGGGCATGTACCTTGGTTTCGGGCACATCCCCAGTAGGAGGCGTGCAGGAGGCAGCTGATCAATATTTCTCTCTCATCGATGTTTCTAACTCTATCTCTCTTCCTTCCTCTCTGTAAAAAATCAATAAAATGTATTTTTAAAAAAAATGTTAACATTTATATTATACTTAATGCTTTGTTATTATAAATAATCCTGAATTGAATCTCTTTTTTTAGTTTATTTTTCACCATGATAATTTCTAAATGGAAATTGCTGAGAAATCAAAGAATATGAACATTTTTAGAATCTTTATATTTTCAAATTCCTTTTTGAAACTGTAATCATTTTGCATTTCCACCAGCAACAAATGAGAGGATCCATTTTTCAATTCCTTGTTAATGTGTAATGTTATTTTAAAATCTTTGCTAATTTGATAAAAGAAAATGGTATATTCTAATTAGCATGTCTGTGATTGCTGGGAAGTCAGATTTATTTTCCCAAATCATTATGAGCCTTTCCCTTTTTCTCTTTCATTCTTGTCTTGTTTTGTTTTGTTTATGGGCTATTCTAGAGTCTTAGTACTTTTTGATGAGCTTTTTATCTTCTGAGGCTAATAAGCTGCCATACAAAACACACACACACACATGTATACACGTATATATGTATATATACATATCTGCATATGTATATATACATATATAGATACACATGTATATATATTATATCAAATGCCATTTTCCAGTTCTTTAAGTTTTGTTTATTAATTTTTAATATGCTAAAATGTGAAAGTAAATAGTCATTTACATTTATTATTTTCCCTTGTGATTTTTTCCCTCCAGGGCTTTTAAATTTAGGAAGTTCTCTACTAAAAAATCAGATTAAAAAAAAGAAATTAAATAAATTTTTTCCTCTATGATTTTTAAGGGTTTGATATGAAGCATAGCATTTACGATAATAGTAATTATTTTGCACTTAAATGTTTAATCTATTTGGAATTTATGTTCTTGGGGTATTTTATAAAGCTTTAAATGTGTTGTGTTGTTTTCCAAATAGCAAGCCAATTTTCCAACACCACTTGTTGAGTGATCCTTTTCATTTCATTTCTAATGTAGTCATTTCTACTTTTTATGAAGTATGTGTCAAGCTAGTTCTGTTATTTCCTAATTAAAATGATACAGTTCAAATGATTATAATTGTGTACAATTGTAATGTAATCTAGGTTTCTGTGCTACTTTACAGACTGAATGTAGACACTGACACTCTAAGAAAGAGACCAAAAATCAACTTGTCATCCCAAGAACCTGTTAAACTTCAAGAAGCATCATATTCAAACGATAATCAGATTATTTCGCAAGGTCCTTCAAATGGAACTAAAAAAGATACAAGTAAATGTGTAGATTTTAAAGATATTAAATTGACAAATGTTAGGAGTAGCCTTGACCATGGAGTTAAAAACCTTAGCATTCCTAAAGTTGCCAAAGATGTGAAACCTAAAGCTGAAGGCCCGGCAAATGAAAGACTACGGCCTCATGTACTTGCTCACAGGCAGAAGATGAGAGATCTCAAGAAAGAAAGACACAATAGATACAGAGACAATTTTGAAAAATGTGTTTTGGAAAAGTGCAAGAGAAGCCAATTTTCTCAGGATTATAATTCCAATAAGATATGTAAGGAACCCCATGAATCTAGAAGAAGGAAGGTCAGTTTTAAAATCCCAGTAAAATCCCAGGATATCCACCGGAAGCCTGTAGAAGAAGACAGTTTCCTTTTAGAGTCCAGAAAGTCAACATCTAAGCAGAAGAAAAAAGGGTGCCTCGAAAACTTACAGGCGTCATTAAATTTGATGAAGCAAACAAGTAAACATTTGTTTTCAGATTTCACTTGTAAGCAGACTGTTTGTGAGTGGAAAGGAAAATATCATCTTGAGCATCAAGAAAGTAACGATTCAAATTGTAATGAACACCAGACCCAGGTAAGTTTATACAAAATAGAGAATGTAGGTTTTGGCAAAGAGCAATATTGTTCCCATTACTAATAATGATCATAGAGGGCTGGTTCAAATTTAGTCAGTAAGATTATGTGCCAGTTCCTGTATTTGACGTCTTTAATTCCAACGTCTTTAGGAAGATATCCTGGCAAATATCAAGGATCCATAATAGAAAGGAATGCGTAAAAATATAGAAATGCACAATTACAGATAGTCTTTTTAAAAAAAGGCACTATTGCCCTATCCAGTTTGGCTCAGTAGATAGAGAATTGGCCTGCGGACCAAAGGATCCCAGATTCAATTCTGGCCAAGGGCACATGACCGGGTTGTGGGCTCGATCCCTCCAGTAACTGGTATGCAGGAGGCAGCCAATCAGTGGTTCTCATCATTGATGTTTCTATCTCCCTTCCTTTCTGAAATCAATAAAATAAATAAATAATAATGATGATAAAAGCACTATGGCCCTGGCCGAGTGGCTCAGTTAGTTAGGGTCGTACTGTACACCAAAAGGTTGTGCGTTTGATTCCCACTAAGCACATACCAAAGTTTGGGTTTGATCCCCAATTGGGTGCTTTTGGGAGGCAACCAACTGATGTTTCCCTTCCTCTCTCTCTAAACTCAATTAAAAAAACATATCCTCTGGTGAGGATTAAGAAAAAACAAAAACACTGTGGCAGTTTCTTATGCTCTTCTTGAAACCTAGGTACTATAGAGCACCCAGGAAAATGAATATTACGTTGTAATCATTTTTGCATGATTACTTATCAGTTATTGGAATTAAAGCTCTTTTATAAACTGTTCATTGATTGCAGCTTTATCTGACTTAAAGTCATTTAGACATAGGAGCAGCAAGTAAACATTGTTCTTAACTTGAAAATATTATCTTCAGCATGTGGTTGACAGTAGAGAATCATCTTAGTATTATGTTAGTTGTTTTGTTTTCCTCTCAGATTTTTCAATAGATAATTATTTTCCTAAAATAATGATTATACTTTACAAGGAAATAATTGCATTTTCTGGAAGTAGTAATCCTGGTATGCTTTCCTAAGAGAAAATATTTTGTTGCCTAGATTTTATAGTTTTTTGATATAGACCTTTCTCAGATTGCACCCTATTTCCAGCTTTACAAATTAATGTTCTAGAAACGATGGTTTATATACTACTTTTATAAACTTAGTACTTACAAGTCTGTGAGGTAGAAATTCATCATGGTTACCTGAACTCAATGTCAGTGGTGCCAAGGTTAGACAATCCCACTCTAGATATACCCTTCATTCTAAACTAATAAAATTACTTTTCATTTCAGAGTTTTGAAGCACAATGTTCTTCAGTGTCATATGAAAGTATTCCAGATACAGATCAAGAGGTTAGTAATACACTTATTTACTTCTAATATTTTTAATGAAATGAAGTCAGTTTCTATTTTAATAAAAATAATGACTTTGTATGAAGTATATATGGTAATATGAAAGTAACACCAATATCAGTCCTGAATCAATATGTAAGTTCTTGTGAAGTCATGAAAAACTTTTTAGAAAAGTATTTACATTTACTTAATCACCTTTTTGCTTTTGTTTTCAACCATTGAATCTCTTTTGAATAAATAGCATAGAGCCCATTGCCCACAAGTTACATAAATTTTCATTTAATTATATCAGGCTTTTGCATGCTTTATGCCTGGACTTGCCAGAATGCAGTTTGATACTAACATTTTTTTTAACATTTTTTAAAAATCTGCAATAAGATGAAAATGTTATTCAGTGAAAGCAAGAATGCAGACATATTTATTTATTTTTTTACCTGCTGCATCATTTTCCCAGCTAGAATCTCCTGATTGAACGTCATAGAATTATTGCAGATTTTGTGTTTCCTAATCCTGTAAATTAGAGTTATAGAACAATGTATTTTCCTATTTTTAAGAAGACTTTAAAACCGATATTGATTGTGACGGGTTTTTATTTATGACCATCAGTTGTATTTTTCTGTCTTATGGACAAGTGATCCTTGATTTTCCCCTTTGCTCTAAAGCTATATTTAGTTTTTCTTAGAAATCTCAAGCAGAGCATTCATC
The DNA here is from genome assembly GCA_004026805.1 of Lasiurus borealis. NCBI lineage: Eukaryota > Metazoa > Chordata > Mammalia > Chiroptera > Vespertilionidae > Lasiurus > Lasiurus borealis. Next base: position 16,352 of record PVJN01025535.1, on the reverse strand, counting down.
ATCTAGAGATAAATACATTTGTTTCCTAAAATACTTTATGGTAAGAATGGGGATGAGAATAACTTAATGTGAGTGTCTACTATGTACTAGGCTCTGTGATAGGAACTTTGTAGCATTTTATTTAATCCTCACAAAAATACTAAAAGGAAATAGATATTTAACAAATATCTATTTTGTAGATGAACAAACTGAGACCCAAGGTGGTTAAATACTTTGCTTGCTTAAGGTTACAGCAATATTAAGAGCTTTTTAAAAACCCTGTATAGGTTTACAAGTCTGTATTCTTTTACCATTCTACATTCATATTTTTGTCAATAATTTTCTTCCCATAAACAATCCCATTTTAAGTAAATTAATTAAGGATTCATTGCTTTTTAATTAATCTGCAAATTAAATAATTGAAAATATTTTACTGTGTATCGTTTACAATTTAGATGCAGATAGTAGAAGAGCTTCATGCTGCACGTGTGGGGAAAACTGTGGATTTGCCTGTGGTCCCTCCTCCTGGAGAGTTATCAAACATGGAGATTGACCTGGTAGAAGATGATGTGCATTCCTCTGCTGGTATATCTGATATCCATATGATGACAATATTTATAGTTTCCTGTGCTTTCTTAAGAATGAATATGCCAACAGTCAATTTTGATAATATTTGGATGAAAAATGTTAAAATGTGCTCATTTGGAATTATAAAGAACGGTGTATTTCTTTTAGCTATAGGAATAGGTCTATATTTGTCTTAATCATCATTTTGTTTTCATATCTCTCACATTATTAGGCAGATATATCTTCTCTTTCTCTTTTTGCCAAGGGGCAGTAATCAGTCAAGTTGTTTTTTATTTCTGCTATTAATCATAACTTTTAACAACCAAGTAAAAGTACTGATCAAAAATCATGCAAATTGCTTAAAGTGATTATATGCCTAGATTTCTTATTTATATAGTAAAGTTTTGATCATTCTTATTAGTGGGAGAAGATAATGATAGATATTATCCAAAACCTATTAGTATGCTATTTTGAATTATATATAAAAATAGTAATGCTATATCATATTCACATTGAATTTTTCAATTTATTATTTTCATGTATATTAACCTGATTCACAATGGCCCTATAAATTTATCCATAGGCAATTCATAATATTCTACTGGTAGATTATTAATTATTATTGTTCCTTTTCTTAAGAATTGGAATAAATACATTTTTGTTTTTGTTGTCTGAAGGACTTCATTCTCTTACTGCTATTAAAGTTCTGTGATATTAAAATTTTAGTTTTTAAAGAAGTCTATTTTAAGTCTCATGAAATTTTTATTTGGCTCTTTTTCTCTAGCAAATACTGCTTCAGACAAACATCTTCTAATTGTTATTGATACAAATATTCTGATGAATCATCTCAAATTTGTTAGAATTTTGAAGACAACAGAAATCCCAGGTATTTATGAAACATATTTACGGATTCTGACTTTGAGTTGATAATTTTATGTTAACAGTAATATGGCTATTTCTCCTTCCCCCAGCACATTTCCTTTTGTATATACTATTAAGTATATATTAAGCATAATCAACTTAAGTTAAAAAAAAGGAAGTCCTTCTAAGGTTAACCTAGCTATTTAAATGGACTCTTTTTAAATCTCCAATAGTATTTATTTTTGTAACATTCTTTTGACTCATGTTTTTTATTTCTATTCTTAATATATGTATGATTTAGTAACTAAATATTTCTTGACTTCTAAGACATCTTCTTTATTTTTTTAGGCTTTGACAGGCTTGTGTTAATAATTCCCTGGGTGGTTGTACAAGAGCTAGATCGTATGAAGGCAGGAAAACTACTGAAATATGCCCAGCACAAAGCTATACCTGCGGTTCGTTTCATCAATGACAGTCTCAAAAGTCAAGATAGAAAACTATGGGGTCAATCAATACAACTTGCATCTCAAAAACTTTGTAGGTATTGTTCTCTCGTGTACTTCCTGATTAAGATTTGTTGGGACTGCTTCATTACTGAAGGGAAATGGTGCAGAACTTAAAAAAATTTATAATGATTACCATGTAAAATGGCAGGATATAGTGATGGGATGGAAAGACTAAATATGTCTTTCCCCAAGTGAATGAAGATTAGTATTAGGTAATTCAAGACAGGAAGAAATACAATTAGTCAGCCCTTTGTTCATTGCATATATCTTCCTGTCTGTTGATCATTTTGAATATTGTTAATTTCTTTAACTTATTAAAAAATTTCTTTATATTGCTTCAAAATTTAGAAAGTTACTTTCCCCCAACACCTGCTTAGGAGCAATTACATTGGTTTAGTGCTTTGGGAATTATGAATTAGTAAGTTTTCAGGAGAGCACTTATCAGTGTATATCAAAAAGCCTAAAAATATAACTCTCTTCCTAGAAATATATCCTAAAGAAATTATCAGAGATGCTCACAGTGATTTACATTAAAATGTTCAGCACAGCATCATTTATACAGCAAAAAATTTGAAGCAACCGGACTAACAATTGAAATTACATTTAATGCTATACTATATGAAAGAATACTATATTTTGAAAAATGATATAAAATTAAAACTCATTGAATAAATATTTAATAAATTTGTTGTGGATTTAGGTGTGTTTTCCAGCCCCATGTATCCTAGAAAAAGTGGTAGAACAGATATTCTTGAACTTTGATACCTTTAGAGCAGTGCATTATAACTTTTAAGCCTTCTTTTGTTTGTTGGATTCAGTGACTTAAACTTATCTAATGATTTTGAGCTGCCTACTTTACATTTTGTGGTATTTTCTCTCTGAGCCAAAAGAAGGAAAATTGGCTGCTGTAATATGTGTCTGTCTGCCTCACTGGTTGTCTGGTTAAAGAATTGAATTAAATCTCCTTCAGGCTCATGTTCTGAGATCAGCTGAGTCATGTCTAGACTTCACGATGAGATTATGAGCTCCTAAAGAGTTTGTCTTTGCATATCCAATTACTTAGCACAGTGACCTGGCACAAATTCAGTCCTGCATAAGTATTTATTGCAGAAATGAGTGAGTTTTCTCATTTGAATATTCAGAGGACTAAGTATCATATGGTAAAGTTTGAGGGAAACAAAACATAACCTGGTAACATTGCTCATTGGCTAGTATGTTTTGAATTTTAGTGTGTAAGGGACTTACCAAGTGCTTAAATTAGTCTTTGGATCCAGGCTCCAAAAATTATTATCCAGAAGTGGGTCTGAGAGCATGGTCCTGCTATCGGTACTGTTGGCAAGCACCCTGGGAGTTCTGAGGCAGGTAGGCTGAGGACCTAGGAGAAGCACTATTTTTGCTTCTATTTCTGCACATTCCAATATTCTCACAAAAACCAAGCTTTTACCACCTGCTTTAAAGCTAAAAGAATGCCAGAGGACACCCTGTCAGCCTCTAATAAACATTTTTTAGAGATTATTTTTGTGTCCTCTGCCTTTTCCTGTACGTCTCTAAATGTTATTGCATTATAGAATAAGGAAAAGCAGGCCCATGAAAGTGGTTCTGTTGCTGGTAGAATAATTGCTCATAATCTTTATAGATCTCTTTTAAGTTGACATCATTTTAAGCATGATATAATCAATCTCTAATTGACTGAATTGAGACTAGAATTCATAGCTCTGGTTTCTAACCCTGGGTCATATTTTTTTGAGTTTATTAATAGGTATATCCTATTCCATTTTAGTAGAAAACTAAAACTTTTTTCAAACTCACAACTATATGCTACCTGAGTTCTAGATCCAAAATTCTTAAGGTATTGTTTTGCTATGTTATATTTTCCTTTTATTTACAAAGATTTTTTTTGTTTTAGATGTTTTTGGTATATAAGTACAGCTCTGATTAAACATATAGTACCCAGATTTCTAGTGTGCTGAATGATAATTGTTCTCACTAAATTTGCAGACGGATTCAGTGATGAGAACAATGATGATCGAGTATTAAAATGCTGTCTTCAATACCAGGAATTATTCCCTAGTTCTCTTGTTATTCTGTGCACGTAAGTTTCATGGTCATTTTATTTTTTTTTTAAAGTAGCAAAAATTGGCCCTAACCAGTTTGGCTCAGTGTGTAGAGTTTTGGCCTGTGGACTGAAAGGTCCTGGGTTTGATTCCAGTCAAGGGCACATGCCCAAGTTATGAGGTTGATCCCCAGTGTGTGACTTACAGAAGGTAGCCATTCAGTGGTTCTCTCTCATCATTGTTTCTCTCTCTCTCCCTTCCTCTCTTAAATCAATAAAAATATGTTTAAAAATGTAGCAGATTATACCAAATAATTTTTAAAAATCATATTGAATCTATCATACCAAGGATTTTAAATATATATACTCTATAAGTCTGCTAGTAAGCATATTCAGTTATATTTCATGTTCTTTTTTTGAATTTTATAAGGTTCTTTGAACCAAACTGATGACATATGTTGGGGACCAGGATTCCCCCCCCCCCCCTTGTTTTTCTTATTGAGGTATAATTGACACATAGCATATTAGTTTCAGGTATACAGTGATTTGATTTTTTTTTTATATTATTAAATGATCACTAATTAAGTCATTAACCCACCCATCACCATATATATTATAAAAAATATTTTTGTTGTGATGAGGACTTTTAAGATCTTTTCTCTTAGCAGATTTTGAATATGCAATACAGTATTATTAACTGTATTCACCATGCTGTAGTACCTCACATTTTTGCTATGAAAGGAAGACTTAAATCTCAAGGAGATGAAATCTCATTTCAATTTAATATATATAAAATATTCAGAAGACTTTTGAAAAGCAGAGAAATATCAGTTTAATACCCCAATGAAATTGTTTAGAAATAAGAATCTGACATTTTTTAGTTATGTGGGCAAGAAGGTTAATTAATTGGTACATGAGAAAGGAGTCATTTGTTGTGACCTTGGTGCCTGGATTGGACTCCTGAATCTACTACCACTTACAACTTTGTGACTTTGGTTGCTTAATTTAGTTTCCTCTGTGTAAAAAAGAGGGAGAAAAAGAATACCTGCTTCATGAGGTTATTGTATTTAATCACATATTATATATGAAAGACTTAGTGCCTAGTATACAGTGTGATCTCAGAGGTTTTTTTCCCCTTCTCTTCCTCCTCCTTGCTTTCCTCCATTCTTAACTAATGTTTTCATAACTTAGCTCTGAGGTGAAACTACCATAATGCTTACTAACCAAGATTGCATTCATCATGTATGAGAAAAGCTCTGGGAAGCATTTATCTCAGTCTGTTGAGATCTTGCTTCCAGGCATATGCTCTGTTTAGCTCAAATAAAGTTTTATAAAAATTCAAAGACAAAAGAGAGCAAAAAGGCTCTGAAAGAACTGAGAAGAATAGTTTTAATTTCCCGTTTTAGTCTGAATTAATCACTGTAAAACAGTATTTACAGTTTCATGCTCATATCTAAATTCTTTGTGAAATGGAGGGATTTGGAAAATGAATGGCCTTAAGATTTTTTTGTAATGCGGGTTGGTCAATTATTAATTTAGCTCTCTTTAAAGATAGTTATTCTTTTAGGTGTTAAAGGAAACATCACAGATTTCTATTTTTAGGTTTTAAATTGGTTTGTTTTTTTTTAATCTAACATTTCATCTCAGAATTTGTTGAAGGCTGAAATAGAATTATTAATATGCTAGTCATTTTGAATTTAGATTTAGCTAATCTAAATTTAAAATGACTAGCATATTAACAATGCACTCAATATGTAATAATTATTATTCTCTAAAGCTCATATGATGTGATTCTACTGTGTGTTAATTCTTTTATTTTCCCTACTTAAAAAAATTGGTCACTTATTAATATATGTGCTGAGGATTACAAACCTCTGATTAGATCCTATGAATTTTAAGTTGCCATGTGATTTATCTTATAAAAGATAAAAAATAAAGTATTTTTTTCTCTTTAACCAATCATAGGGATGATAGAAATTTAAGAAACAAAGGCCTAATAAGTGGTGTGAAGTCACTCAGTAAAGAAGAATTGAGTGCAGAGTTCTTAAATTTGTCTCTGAACACAGATATATGTCATCAGCCTTGTGTATCTAAGCAACAGTTGAAAGCAGGTAATATTACTATGAATAACTAGAAATGTATCTTATTTTATATACTAAGATTATTGATAATAGTTATAATTATATAGAACATTTTTATCTTGTACATTTAAAATAACATTGGGATATTTGCTCACATAGATGGTAGAAATGGGTGAAAATTACAATGGTAATCTAAAAGAAAACAGTATTGCCTTCTACATATACTTTTAAAATTAACTTGAATGTTTATTGTTCACTCACACATATTTATAATTAATTTGAGCATACTATTTTATTCCTTGCAGAATATACTTTTAAAATTAATGGCTTTGGGACATATTCATTTGAAGTAGAAAGATTTAGTTTCTTTATTTTATTTATTTTTAAAAAATATATTTTTATTGATTTCAGAGAGGAAGGGAAAGGAAGAGAGAGATAGAAACATCAATGATGAGAGAGAATCATTGATCAGCTGCCTCCTGCACACCCCACACTGGGGACCACGCCAGCAACCTAGGCATGTGGCCTGACTGGGAATCGAACCTTGATCTCCTGGTTCATAGAGTGATGCTCAACTGGCTGTGCTTTAGTTCCTTTTTAAAATTAGCTTCATATTCATAACCTTCTATTGATACTGTAAAAACTCAGTAATAGAAAAACTTGGCTTTAGTACTAGTTCTTTTTAAATTAGTACTTAATAAGGCATTTTTCCCCACTGACCAGAGTAATCTCTTTTCCCTAGAACAATCTGTTTTATAATAGAATATGATATTTGATGGAGTATGATATTAAGCCTGACATAATTTAAAAACACATACTACCTTTTCCCTCTGTGGGGAAAATAATTATTGAAATCTCTAATATTGTCTATACTTTTATATAAAATGGTACGAAAATTCATTTTTACCTTTTCTACTTATTTGATCTTTCTGGTAGTAAAATTTCTTTAGTCATAATATTCAAAATGCCACTTAGAATGAATAATAGGACATTTTAGTGTATAGGTTTTTTTTGGTACAATGCTTTTATTTTTCCCATTATATAAGTATTATTTTAAATCCTTAGTTTGTGTTTGTAGAGATAAGCCAGTTAATATTTTGAATTTTACCATAAAGAAATTGTAGTTGTTTTCAGGTATCAATGAAATAATATAAATTAAAATAATAAAACTCATTTTAAAAGGATTGGGCATAAAGGTAGTTAAATCAGAGATTTTGGTCCTTTCAGAAAGACAGTTTATTGACATGAGCTTTAATTGGAAGGATATACTGCTTTTTGAAAGAATACATACCATACTTCTTAATTTTCTACTGTACACAGAATCAAAGCATTCTCATGATTTTCCTTTTTGAAAATAATAAAATAAAAATTGTAGTTAAAAATATCACATACATTTCTTTTGTTCAATCCTCACTTGAGGACATTTTCATTGATTTTTAGAGAGAGGGGAAGAGAGGAAAGTAGAAAGAGAGAGAGAGAGAGAGAAAGAAACATTAACCACTTGCCTTCCAAACGCACCCCAAGAGAGAGAAAGAGAGAGAGAGAGAGAGAGAGAGAGAGAGAAACATTAACCACTTGCCTTCCAAACGCACCCTACAAAAGAGAAAGAGAGAGAGAGAGAGAGAAACATTAACCAATTGCCTTCCAAATGCACTCCAACTGGGGCCAGGGATCAAACCCAAAACTTAGGTATGTGCTCCAACTGGGAATCAAACCTGTGACCTTTTGGTGTATGGCAGGGGTGGATAATGCCTGGCCTGTGAGCCATATAAGGCCCCCCAAATCATTTGGTCTGGCCTTGCCAAGGCATTAGGGGTGAGTCAATTAAATGTTTGACCAGATACAGCAGGCTAATTTTTAAGTGGATAATTTTGTATGAGTGATGTCATAAATATCCAAATGGCCCTTGGCAGAAGAAAGGTTCCCTATCTGTGGTATATGGATGATGCTCCAAACAACTGAGCCACACTGGCCCTGGTCACACACATTTCTTAAATTTTTATTTCAGTGACACTATTTAGTTGTCTTTTGTCATAAAAATAAAGCATTTGCTAATATAATATGGTTTATATTGTATCTAAAACAACTACACTAATAAAAGAGTAAGATGCAGCCCTAATTGGTTTGGCTCGGTGGATAGAGTTTCAGTCTGCAGACTGAGAGGTCCCAGGTTCTATTCCAGTCAAGGGCATGTACCTTGGTTGTGGGCACATCCTCAGTAGGAGGTTGCAAGAGGCAGCTGATCGATGTTTCTTTATCATCAATATTTCTAACTCCCTTTCCTTCTCTTCTCCTCTCTGTAAAAAATCAATAAAATATATATTTTTTAAAAAGGAGTAAGATGCAAATTGACTGTACCTTTGTTACATCCACCAACCAATCAGGAGTGTGTATGCAAATTAACCCAACAAAGATTAATTTGCCCACACAGGCGTTCTGCACTGCCCCAGCCACTCCGGGCCTCTGGGCAGCGTGGGAAGGTGGAAAGGCAGCTCCGGACCAGAGCGGAAAGGTGGCTCCAGTTGGAGCAAAGGCAGTGCTGGCAGCCAGGGGAAGGAAGGCACATTCTTGCATGAATCTTCATGCATCAGGCCTCTAGTTTTAAAATAAAGTACTGGCACCGACCCTTTTAGCCCAGTGGTTGAGCATCAACCTGTGTACCAGGAGGTCATAGTTAGAGTCCTGTCATGCCGGTTACAGGCTCAATCCTCAGTAGAGGGCGTGCAGGAGGCAGCAGATCAATGATTCTCATTATTGATGTTTCTTTTTTTTTAAATTCTCACCTGAGGATATTTTTCCACTGATTTTTAAAGAGAGGGAAATACAGAGGGAAATATCAATGTGAGAGAAACACATCGGTTGGTTGCCTCCTGCATGAGCCTCGACCAGGGCCCAGGCTAGAAGGCCCTTGACTGGAATCAAATGCAGGACCCTTTGGTCCGTAGGCCAATATTCTATCCACTGAGCCAAAATGGCTAGGGCTCATCATTGATGTTTCTATTTCTCCCTTCCTCTCTGAAATCAATAAAAATATATTTTAAAAAACTATTAGTTTGTTTTATAGATAATTAAAATACTGATTATATACATAAAATGCTTATTATTTATGGCCAAATACTAATTACATATGTAAAATATTTACTGTTAGTGACCTAAAAAAAGCTTATAATTGTTTTAAAGAGCAAACACCTTTGGGAAAGAGTAATGAGGAAGAATCTGCAAATTCTGGACTGCTCATTCTACTTGAAGGCATAGTATCTGATCTTGAAAAATCTCTTGGAACAGCCTTATCTTCAATATTAGAAACAGAAATGAAAATTGCTTTTGGAAACCTCTGGATGGAGGTGATTATTTCAACTCTATTAGTTGAAAAGTTCTTTTTTATTGCTAAAGATTGGTTACTTTATTTTAAGAAATAGTTCTTGGTAAGCTTTATAGTAATAATCTATATCACATTATATTTTTTCTTGAAATAACATTTTGAAAAATTAAATGATAGACATTTCCAAAAGATTAGGATTACTTGTATATTTTATTAGTAATTTTTTTTAGTGAACAGATATTTATTGTGCATCTACTGTGTCAGACACTGTGCCCCCTGCAGCTTCAATTGTATTCAGAAAACTTCTCTCCTCTTAGTTTGAGTCAAAATGTCTTGTATAGGGAATTCCCCTAAGTAAGATGTATTCAGAAAAAGAAAGATATATTTTGGCTTATGTCACATAAATATGAGAATCAGTATAAATTTGATCATATTAGCAAGATAATTTGAATTATCTTTAGATTTACATCTTTTCTCCAATCAGTAAAACACCACATTTGGCAATGGTGACTTTTTTTAGTTTAATGCTTGTTTGCTGTCCACATTTATAGCTAGGAGAAACATTAGTCCCCATCAATTGTAGATTGTTTCTATTCAAGATATTTGGTGAGATACAAAAATTTGCTTATAATGTATTTGCTCTTGATTATATTATCAAAATTTGGAAGAATAATAACATTCTAGAACCACTTTCTTAAAGTGCATATTTCATAATAGAATCTAAGATACTAATTTTATATGAAGGACATACTGACATTTTGTAGTACGTACTAAATGATCAATCTTTATAAACGTCTTTGTCTGAGTATAGCAGGTATCAATTATAATTGACAACTTTTTTCTATAATGATTTTTTTCACCAATTATATGAAACTAATTAGATTGAATTCTTCAGAAATGACCATGTTAAAAAGTAGATTGTTTATCTTTGCTAATTAAAATTGTGCTTCTCATTAGAACTATGTTTTCTTTTTGCACATGTAGTTTTTGAAATTATAAGGATTAATACTGATACCAGTTTTACAAAGGAATTTGTAATGGAATCATTTTAAGATTATGCTTGGCTTTGAATAGCATATCTTTTAGTTAAAAGGAATTCAACTAATTATATTTTTCTCAGAAATACATATTGGTATTCCTGAGTAGGTACAGGTGATCCTTGAACAACTTGGGTTTTGGGGTGATGACCACTCATGCAGTTGAAATCTACATGTAATTTTTGACTCCCTAAAAACGTAACTACTAATAGCCTATGGTTGACCAGAAGCCTTACTGAGAACATAAACAGTTAACTAACATCTAATTTGTATGTTACATGTATTATACACTGTATTCTTGCAATAAAGTAAATTGAAGAAAAAATATTAAGAAATTCATCGAGTAAATACATTTACAGTACTGTACATATTTATTGGGGGGAAAAAACTGTGCATATAACTGGACCTGAACAGTTCTAACCTGTGTTGTTCAAAAGTAAACTGTACTTTTTAAAATAATAGGAATAATAAATAAATCAGTATATGCTGATTTTTTTCTAAATACTTTTTAGATGCTGTACTTGAAACCACCATGGACTCTAATGCATTTACTACAATGCTTTAGAAAACATTGGTTGGCTGTATTTGGATTAATTATGGAAAATAACTTGCTTTTAACCATTGAGAGCTTATATGACAGTCTCTGTAAAGGTATGATTCTTTTATTTTGCTTTCAGCAGTGTTAAAGTGAGACTAGCAGATATAGTCTATGGAATGTGAAGATAAATTAATAAAAATTTTGATTTCTTAATCGTTTATACTTCTCATATCTAAAGAGAATTTGTGGCAGCTGGATGCATGGAGCCGCCACAAATTGCTTTTCCAGTCAAAGGTGGAGAGGTTGATGGGAGCATGGCAAGTGGTGGGCCCTTTGACCTTCAACTCCAGCGTTACTGAAGCCGCTTTCTTTTATCTGTTTATATATGGAGATACCATGTAGGATATGAAAATAATGTTTCTCTGATAAGAAGAAAAAGATGTAAAAAGCACTGATCTAATGTTATTAAAGCCCATGTTTTGAGGTCAAGGAAACTAGCCCTGAGAGGGTAAATGATTTGTCCAAAGTCAAACAGCTAGATTTGTCTTGCTGTACCTTTAAAAAGCAAAGTAAAAAACCCAGGGGACTTAAAGTACCTAGTCAGCTCCTTATGACTTATACAAGGTAGATTTTTCATGAATACCTATTTTTCACAGTTACCATTTTTTAAGAAAGATACTTTTCAGGCATTGTGTTTAACTAAATATTATTTATTAGGGATATCTATACTAATAAAAGTCTAGGTAGTCCCCACGCCCTCTCACGTTGCCCTCAAGTCATCACAAAATGGGCCGGCAGGGGAGGACAGTTGGGGGCAACCAGGCTGCAAGGGAGACCAGTTAGGGATGACCAGGCCTGCAGGAGATGGCAGTTGGGGGCGACCAGGCTAGCAGGGAAGGGCAGTTGGGGGCAATTGAACCAGCAGGGGAAGGTAGTTGTGGACTTTTAGGCCGGCAGAGGAGGGCAGTTGTGGGCAATTGGGCAGGCAGGGGAGGGCAGTTGGGGGCGATTGGGCTGGCAGGGGAGGACAGTTGGAGGCGACCAGGCCAGCAGGGGAGGGCAGTTGGGGGCAATTGGGCCAGCAGGGGAGGGCAGTTGGGAGTGATCAGGCCGGCAGGGGAGAGGTTAGGGGGTGATCGGGCAGGCAAGCAGTTAGGAGCCAGCAGTCCCAGATTGTGAGATGTCTAACTGCCAGTTTAGGCCTGCAGGATTTGGCCTAAACTGGCAGTTGGACATTCCTAAGTGGTCCCAGATTGGAGAGGGTGCAGGCTGGGCTAAGGGGACCCACCCCCTCAACCCCTACTCCCCACACAAATTTCAAGCATCAGGCTCTAGTTATTATATGAGGGACATGGCACAGTATGCTGGACATGACTTCAAAGCAGTTTTACAAGATATATTGTCTGTTTTTTCTAGCTTAGAGGTAATAGGCAGCAGCTCTCATTGGCAGTAGGGAAAGAAGTGAAGAGACGGTACCTGATTCTTTTGCTAAAAAATCATTTTTAGAATCCTTAAGTGTATTATTTATTGATCTTTGGTCTAGAAGAATCTGATGCCTAATGTTTACTGACTTTTGAAAATATTAAATAGAATGGGTAAAGTGCCTTCTGCTCTAAGATAATTTTGAATAAGAGAATAGCAGATTTTATTTACTATCTTTAATAGTATCCTCACTATTGAATATACATATATGTTTAACTTCAGTATACCAAACAGGAATCCTTAGATCAATTCATAAAAAATTGTGTGGAAAATGACTAGTAGCTTTTTCTGACTTATTATCCATATTAACTTTGTTTTAAATAATTATTGTTCTTATATAATCATTAATCTATTTCAGTCGCATAAATTTCTTTTCATGTTGTTTCCAGGTACTGACTTTATCACTGTTATTTTTCTTTCACTCATAATCTTCGTAAAGAATTTTTTAAGACAGAAATAAAGTGATTAATTAAGGATATAAGCCCTAATGAACATAGACTATAGTGGAGAAGCACCCTTAGAAAAAGTTGTGCCCAGTGTCTCTTCTTCAGGGGTTTCCTAGGTTCATGGAAACTCCATTCTGTCCTGTGTGTGGCATTTCTCCCATCTTTTTTCCCACAGGAATTTATTTAAAAATAATTGAAAGTGTTTTGTAAGGAAATATACTGTTTGTTTGGTAAAAGGAAAGCTGGAAGCTTGGCTGTTATCATCACATTAGATTAGAATTTCTGAATATTCTGTAATTATTAAAATTTATCTTTAATTTTCATTTGACCTTTCAGTATTTCATGAATAAACACTTGATGTATAAATGATGCAGGGGAATTCTTTATTTTTTTAACTCATAGTTCCAGTGCTGGTGTTTCTGAACATAACAGTCACTGAAACTGAACATTAAATAAAACACATTGTAGAATGGTTATTTTGAATGCCTTTTAAAATGTTAGTATGGGGGCTGGGAACAGTCAGGGAGAGATCAATGTGGTAAAAAGGAGACATGTAATACTTTGAATAATAAAGAATTAAAAAAATAATTTGAAAAGAAAATAAATTAAAAAAAATGGTTAGTAGCATTTTATCTTACTGGAAAAACTCTTTTTTATTTTGAGTTTTGGCGACATTAGAAAGTTACTTAATCTCATTTGTAACTTTTTAAATCTTTGAAATTACTGTCACCATCTCTCCTAATTGGTTTGAGATTTTAATGTAATTTTAGTTCCTTGAGAGAAAGTTATATCATTTTTTTTTATATATTTTATTGATTTTTCACAGAGAGGAAGGGAAGGGGATAGAAAGCCAGAAATATCAATGAGAGAGAGACATCTATCAGCCGCCTCCTGCATGACCCCCACTGGAGTGCCCACAACCAATGTACATGCCCCTGACCAGAATCGAACTTGGGACCCTTCAGTCCCCAGGCCGACGCTCTATCCACTGAGCCAAACCGGTTTCGGTGAAAGTTCTATCTTTAAATTACTTGTACTAGTAGATGAACTCACGTCACTAGTTTACAAGGGGAAAAAAATCTGCTAGCTTCTCTTGCCCCAAGCTTACTTTTACCCAAATTATTTACTTTTTGCTAAATGTCATACTCAGAAAGAAAGGTTATTTTCAATAAAGCTATTATTACATTTCAATGTAATGGAATTTGAAGGTAAATCATTATATATAATAACTGAGTTGATTATGAGAGGTACCACATACAACTTATGTGCTTGCTATCAAAGTGTGACTCTCCTGATGCCTCCATAGTAATTTGTATTGAAACATTCTCCGTTTTGAAAAATCTGTAATTTAATTTGTTTGATGATTAGCTCTCTTTTCTGAATAGTATGTCTTTGAATTGACCATGTTGCAGGAACTCCTAGAATCTAAATACAGAATAGCAGAATCACCTCCAAGAACTTTGTCACTACGTCTGTTTCATTGCTGCTTTTTACACCAGATAGATAAGATGTAAATGTGTACTCTTCTTAAATCTCATAATTAATATTAGGTTGGTTTTCCAAAAATATTTTTTTGAGTTGTATAGTCATTCTTACATGTCTTTTTCTTCTTAATTTTCTTTTCCCAGCTAACAGTGCAGTAGATTTTACAACGGTGAAATTCCTACTCCAGGATTCTCAAAGCCTGTTACATGCTTTCAGTTCAAGGTCAAATTATGATGGTGTTCTGCCACAGGCCTTTGCTCAAGTAAACAAACTTCTCCAAACATTCACAGAGGTAAGATGCCTTTGGAATGCCATTTAGAGTAGCTAATCACATTCATTTAAAAGTATTTAGCAGACAACAGTAGATAAAGGCTATTTTAATTTTCACATGTTCTAACCTGAAGTCATTAAGTAAAATAGTAAGTGAGTTGAATGTTGAGTAAGCAGTTCTTATTACAAGTTATAAAACACATTGTTGTATGGAAGTAGTATCACAGTAGTTGTTGGGACTTTAATTATTGTATTTTATATTTCTTTATTGATTTCGGAGAATAAGTAAGGGAGAAGGAGAGAGAGATAGAAACATCAATGATGAGAGAGAATCACTGATTGACTGCCTCCTGCACGCCCCCTACTGGGGATCGAGCCCACAACCCAGGCATGTGCCCTTGGCCAGAATTGAACCTGGGACCTTTCAGTCCACAGCTGACGCTCTGTTCCCTGAGCCAAGCCGGCTAGGGCATTAATTATTTTATTTATTGGGTAGAAGAAAGCTATGCACTGTTGTTTAAATACTCATTTCCCAGAGCTGTAGACCAATGGACCACAACGTGCATCAAAATACTTTAGATTTTTTAAAAAATATACAGGTGCCAAGCATCTCTCAAACCTTACTGAATCAAATTTCTGGTAATGGTGTTCAAAAATGTTGTTCTTGTTTTATTTTTTATTCTGAAATAATTTCAAAGTTATACAAAAAAATTTTAAGAGTGGTACATAGAATTCCCATATATATCCTTTACACAGATTCCTCAATGTTAACATTTTATCACATTTGCTTTATTGTTTTCCCTGTATTCTTACCTACCTTATCTTTCACATTTGTTTTCTGAACTCTTTGAAAGTACATTGAAGATGTGAATCCCCGTGTGTGTGTGTGTGTGTGTGTGTGTGTGTGTGTGTGTATCCTAAAGAATAAGCATACCTATGTAACCAGTATAATTAATCAGGAAATTAATATTGAAGTAATATAATTATCTAACCTGTAGATCGTATTCAAATTTCACCCATTGACCTACCGAATTTCTAACAAGTATTTTCACATAATTCTTATGCTGTCACCTTAGCCCTGGTGTGTTTCACCCTTTTTAAATTGACTACGTAAGCTTTGTCCTTGGTAATAATCTTTTTCTATAGTCTTCTAATTATAAATCTAGAAAATTCTGGGAGTTTTGTATTCCAGAAGTATCTCAAAGAACTCAGAACCACAATTACTAGCTAAAATTATTATTTTTTCACTTTTTTTCTCTTTTTTTAAATTAAATCTTTATTATTCAGATTATTACATTTGTTTCTCTTTTTTCCCCTCCATAGCTCCCCTCCACCCAGCTCCCACCCCTCCCTCTGCCCTTAGCTCCCTCCCATTGATCTCATCCATAGGTGTGTGATTTTTGTCCAGTCTTTCCCTGTACACCCCTTACCCCTTTCCCCCTGAGAATTATCAGTCCACTCCCTTTCTGTGCTCCTGATTCTATTATATTCACCAGTTTATTCTGTTGATCAAATTTTTAATTCATTTAATTTTTAGATTCACTTGTTGATAGATATGTATTTGTTGTTCATAATTTTTTGGCTTTTACCTTTTTCTTCTTCCTCTTCTAAAAGAGTACCCTTCAGCATTTCATATAATACTGGTTTGGAGTTGATGAACTCCTTTAGTTTTTTCTTATCTGTGAAGCTCTTTATCTGCCCTTCAATTCTGAATGTTAGCTTTGC
>PVJN01025534.1:0-29947 GCA_004026805.1 Lasiurus borealis | reverse complement strand
CGTCTCCGTACCTCAGCTTTTTGCAGTTCCTCTGGGTCTCTGTGAGCCCCTCTCTTTCCTTCTAGCTGTAGAACTTCCACTCAGCCAGCTTTCCTGTGGTTCTGGATGATGTCTGTTCTGTCTTTTAGTTGTAGTTTTGAAATTGTTGTGCGAGGCAGCAGTGTAGGTGTTTACCTATGCCGCCATCTTGGCTCCTCCCAAATCCTTTTTTAAAAAGGATTTTATTCAGGCTACTGAATTGGAAGAACACTCACTGGGACCATCCCCATCTTTGAGGTGAGGCTGTGGGGGTGGGATGGGGGATAGAAGGTGGAGGTTTAGAACAAATGCTTTTGTTTCGTTAGAGGCGATCCGACGCTGCAGATCTCATTTCCATGCTCCTCTCGTGGCCACGCCCGGCTGAAAGGAGCCTGGGAAAAGTACTCCTAGCTGGGCAGCAGGTGCCTAGCTTAAACCCAGAGCTCAGTCACTAAGACGGAACTGTGAGCCACGCACCTGACTGAGAGCCAGAATCTTGACACACAAAGGACTCTCAGACCTCCACCACTCACTGGTGACTGTCCCCAGAGGGAGCAATCCAATGAGCAAGTGGGCAAGAGACCCAAGCAGACGCTTTCCTGAAGAGGATGCACAGCAACAATAAGCAGCAGCGAAAAGGTCCTCCCGGCCATTCGCTGGCAGGATGTGAAATTAAACCCGAGGAGGCATCACTCTAACCTATGATAATGAGAACGACTAGAACAAAAACAGTGGCCACGCCAATGCTGGTGAGGATGCGGAGAAACTGGGACATAAAATGGCCCTAGCCATGCTGCTGTTTCTTGTGAAACTAAACGTGCAGCGACCACATGACCTGGCAATTGCCCGGCTGAGCATTCATCCCAGAGAAATGAAACCGTGTGTTCACCCAAAAACCCGTACACAGGTCCACAGCCCCAAACTGGAAACAACGAGGCCTTGGTCAGTGGGTGAATGGGTTCCCTCACGGCTGTGCCACATGCGGAAGACTGCTCACCACTAACCAATGAATTGCAACTCAGATGCGTCTCAAGGAAATTGTGCTGAATAGAAAGCAGTCAGTCCTAGAATGTGACATAGTGTGGGATTCCATCTATAGAACATCGCTGAAATGCCAGAGTTCTGGAAATGGAAGAGGTCAGTGGTCCCGGGGGATTAGGGCCAGAGGTGGGGGTGAGGAGAGAGGGGATGGGAGCTACAAAAAGGGGACAGAAGAAATCTGTGACAAGGAGTGTCCTGGCCTCTGGCCATGTGGCAGGTCCACAAACCTGCACTGATGATAAAATTGCACAGAATGAATTTCAAGCGCACAAATGCATGCAAGTGAAACTCTGGAAATTTGCAAAGAGAAAGGAGGTGAGAGGGGAGGGAAGTGGGGGCTGTTAGCAGTCTCTGCCACCGTAGTGTTCATGGTCCGGTGCCCATTTAAGAGACAGAGGAATACTTTTATCCGCTGACCTCGTGTCTGCCGCTTCTCCTAGCAATTCGCTGCATGAAATGAGAAGGCTGGCTGGGGCGATCCCGCAGAAGACAAATGAGAGCAGTCAGGTTTCTCTGCAGCACAATAGGGAATGTTCATCACCCCAAGCGCTCCCCTCGAAGGTTAGAGAACTGGAGAGAGACTCCCTTTCCTCAGGTGAAATAGTAAGCCGAGCACTTGAGGGCTCCAACAGGCACCCCCTGGGGCTGCTCTCCTCCTCTGTGGAGGCTGATGCACGGGTAGTGAAGTCGCAGGGGGGATTGTTGCATGTGGCAAAGAGGCTCTCGTCATCTCCTACACTCTCCAAGGCAGCGGGAATCGCTGACAATGTGTGGTGAGGACAGAATCCAAGTCTACAGGCCCCACCGATGGATGGGAAAGATACCTGGTGCTCAAAACCCGTGCCACCCGCGCTGCCCAGAAAGGCTCATCTGCCTGCCCGATTGCTGGCTGTGCATACTGTGTGCTGTTGTCTTTTCACTTCCACGTGGCACGAGGGGAGAAGCTCTTGCCCATGGCACCCTGCAGGGGCCTGGCAGCAGCAGCTAGTCCTATTGGACGCCTGAGCTGGGGCCTCAGCGACAGCCTCTGAGGCCTTGAGTGGCACTGTCTCCTGCTCTGTGGCCTCTTTCCAAATGTGCTGCTCACGGGCACCCAGGCCTCTGGGGAGCCAGGTTAGGAAGCACCCCTCCCTCAGTCAGGTGGATTTATCCCTGAGTGGGCCTGAGAAGAGGACTCGACCCCAGAGCCTACCAGGGGCCTGGCTCCTGGTCCCAGAGCACACACAGGGCCTGGCTCCTGGTCTGCCTTTGAGGACTGTTCCATCCATGCTGCCGGGAATGTTCACTGGACACCGGCTGTGAGGCAGGTTGGTAAGGACGGGACTAGGCAGGGGTTAAATCCCGCCGTGAGTCTAAGAGCCCCACATCACAGATGGCCTGACCTTCCGGTCACCAGGGCCTGAGAGCCACTGGTCAGTGTGGACAGGGTGGGCAGGGTGGGCCCAGCTGTGCTGCGGCCTTTGTCACCGAGACGGCCTTCAGGGGCTTAGCTGCATGTTCTCTGTGGGGTCGACACGACGTCCAAGTCAGGGTTTCAACGTTCATTTGCACGAGAACCACCTGGAGGGCTGAATACAGCACAGTCCCTGGCCCGCGAGCTCCAGGAGGCCCGCGCGTTCCTGTTTCTCACACGTTCCACCAGCTGGTGCTGGCTGGGACCCTCTCACCTGTCCCCCCGGGCCCTCCCTCAATGCCTGTCCTCGCTCTTAACTGTGCCTGCTGCCACCTCGGTTGAGCCGGCACTCAGCGTGCCGGTGAGTCAGCGAGCCCTTTGGACACTGAAACTCACTCAAGAAGAATCTGTGGAATGACCCTCCATTTACTGAACTGTGAACCCAGAGGCACCAGGCGGAAAAGAAGAAAAAGGATGTCCCAGGTGTCCCCGGGGTCTTCTGGGGGTGCCCAGCCTGGAAGGATCTGCAGGAGGAGCCCAGGTGTGTGGGGGTGGGGGGACTGACCCCCACTGTGGCAGTTTGCTACCTTCCTGAGTTCGGCAGCTTACATCAGCACACAGTGCTCATCTGCGATTTCTGTGGACAGAAGTCTGCCCGCCACTGAGCTGGGCTCTCTGCCCCAGAGGCTGACATCCAGGCTGACATGCATTCCTCTCTGGAGCCTGCGGTCCTCCCCTAAACTCATCTCCCGGTTGAATTCCCCTCCAAACTCACTTCCCTGCTGGGGTCCCCTCCAAACTCACCTCCCTGCTGGGGTCCTCCCCCAAACTCACCTCCCTGCTGGCCTGACTCAGACCTGGTAAATCTGACTGCAGACTTCTGGCCTGCGGAATATACCAGAACAAGTTTGTGTTGTCTTAAGTCTCCAGGTTTGTGGTTATTTGTTAGAGCAGCGATAGAAAACCAACACGAACTCCTCGCAGGTGTCCTCAGAGCCTGTCCTGTTTGTGCTGAGGCACTGACCACAGCTTCTAAGTCTGAACGTCTCAGGTGTAGGGTTTATGCCATTGATCTTGGCATTCTCTGAGCCCCACCAGGTAGACAGTCGGTAATTGAAGAATGAAAGAAATGGAGGGAGGGAGTCAAAATAGAAAACAGTGTCCCACTGGGCACCTCTCCACCATGTTTTCACCCCATCAGCCTCAGCTCATCCCTTTCTACAAGTTTTGAAACCTCTTTCGGATCCATGACACTCCAAGCACCCCACAGGCTTATGGGAGGAGGCTCCCATAAGCACTCCCATAAGCACTCCAAGCACCCCACAGGCTGAGGGTGGAGGGAGGGGTACCTGGCCAAGATGCTCTGCTCTCCCCTGGTCACCATGCTCACAAGGAACCCAGATGATAGAGCCCATTGCCAGCTGTGTCTTGGGGACCGATCTCCACAGTTGGGAGCCACTAGTCTTGAGGGCTGCTCATTAGAGGCAGTTAGGCAGATTTTTCCGGAGTCCGGTCCTGGGCATGTTCCGTGTGCTTAATTATAAGCATTATTTCATATCATTAATATTGAGACAGTGGGAAGGCAATTTTTTTTTTTGGTGTTGCCTTTCTTTAAAGACAAACTTACAGTGAACATCACACTCAGTGGGCAAAAACTAAAACCATTTCCTCTAAGATTAGGAACAAGACAGGGATGTCCACTTTCACCACTCTTATTCAACATAGTACTGGAAGTCCTAGCCACAAAGAACAGACACTAAGAAGAAACAAGGGGGCTAGCTTGGGGTGGGAATGGCTGGAGGGGGTGGGTGTTAGTTGGGGGAAAAGGAGACATGTGTGAAACTTTAGACAATAAAGAAAAAGGCATCCAAAATGAGCCGCAGGTGGGATGTGAGGATACCGCTAGCACGCTTGCGTGCTCCCTCGGTGCAGCTGGTCTGTGAGCGTAAGTGGGAGGGGGCAGGCCTCAGACTCTGGCCTTGTCTGCTGACTGATCCAGCACGATGTCTCCAGCCATGAACCGGTTTGATCCCGGTTAGTGAGAGCCACGGCTGCTGAAACTCAGCAGTAATGAAAACCTTGACAAAATTGATATGTCTCTGGATGATATCATCAAATTGAGTTGAAAGGAAGGATAGAAGCAGAATTTTCCATGACTAACTAGAAGACTCCAGCAAAGTGATGCCAGACAATTCAGGATGAGAGTATGGTGAGGAATCCAAGAGACTTCTGCTTTTGGTAAGAATAATCTGAGCCATAGAGGAAGAATGCTGCCTGGGAAGAGACATTCTTATGAAGTTATTACTAGTCTTGCAGCTAGGAAAACAACTGGAATTCAACAAGGAATTAGTCTTATGAATCGGCCGCCTCTAAGTGACAAGAACATAGAACGATATTTTCCAGCAAATCTTCTGAGACAAAATGAAGTGCAGAGAAAACCAGTTGCAGTTCTTAAGAGACCTAACCAGCTAAATTGAAAAAATAACATTCCAACCAATTATCCCAGCAGTGGAAATAAAGTCAACAGAAACACACTCGTCAAGCAACTTGTCTTTTCAGAAGAGGCCTAAAGGTTCAGGCCCAATTGAACACAGAACTACTGCTAGATGATGTAGTATCAAAGAGAACTCGTCAATGGCGGACTTCCACCACAAATGGAGGAATGTTAACTGTACCCATTGATAACCCTGGAGCAGTGCAGTGGCCCGGTAACTCAGAAACCATGGTTAACTCATACTGCTGTACCGTCATTCTTGGCAAAACGAGAGCAATTCTGATGTAAAGAAAGTCCCTAAAGGTATTCCCCTGCAATTGGATATAAATATGTTGGAAAACAGACAGGGGTGACTTTGAATGAGCATTTGGAATCCTGAAGGAACAAAGATCCACTCTCACATTCAACAAAGGAGGAAGCCGCTTTGTAACCATGGGATAGAACCCATGTTAAAGGGACTTTTGAGTGGTGACTCTGTTAAAAATGTTGAATTGCTTGAAGAGTTTATCACAGAAATTAAAGAAATTTTATTTCAAAATATTCACAAGGCTAAATACTCTTTTTATTTTTGAAGACTTTTTTTTAACATGTATAAATAATGCCCTGAAAGAATAACAGGGAATACCCCTATCTGTCGTTATAAATTTCTTGGTTGAACCAGATAGAACAATTCTCTAGTTGACTCCTTTGGTTCCTCATACATCAGAAAGACAAAAATTATTTTTATGATAGTGGTATTTATTTTGTTGTTGTTGTTGTTTTTAATTTAATAAATCTTTATTGTTCAGATTATTACATTTGTTTCTCTTTTTCCCCCCATAGCTCCTCTCCACCCACTACCACCCCCTCTCTCCCTTACCTCCCCCCACATTGTCCTCATCCATAGGTGTATGATTATTGTCCAGTCTCTCCCTGTAACTCTCTCACTCCTTTCCCAATTCTATTATATTCACCAGTTTATTCTGTTCATCAGATTTTTAATTCACTTTTTAGATTAACATGTTGATAGATATGTAATTGTTGTTCATAAATTTTATCTTTAACTTTTTCTTATTCTTCCTCTTCTTAAAGAGTACTTTTCAGCATTTCATATAATACTGGTTTGATGTTGATGAACTCTTTAGCTTTTTTTTACCTGTGAAGCTATCTGCCCTTCAATTCTGAATGACAGCTTTACTGGATAGAGTATTCTTGGTTGTAGGTTCTTGCTATTCATCACGTTGAATATTTCTTGCCACTCCCATCTGGCCTGCATCGTTTCTGTTGAGAAATCAGCTGATAATCGTATGGGTGCTCCCTTGTAGGTAATTAACTGTTTTTTCTCTTGATGCTTTTAAAATTCTCTTTGTCTTTTGCTCTTGGTATTTTAATTATGATATATCTTGGTGTGGTCCTCTTTGGATTTCTTTTATTTGGGGTTCTGTATGCTTCCTGGACTTGTAAGTCTATTTCTTTCACCAGGTGGGGGAAGTTATCAGTCATTATTTCTTCAAATAGGTTTTCAGTACCTTGCTCTCTCTCTTCTTCTGTCACCCCCACAATTCTGATGTTGGTATGCTTGAAGTTGTCCCAGAGGCTTCTTATACTATCTTCACATTTTTAGGTTCTTTTTTTCTTTTTTCTTTTCCAGTTGAGTGTTTTCTGCTTCTTTGTATTTCAAATTTTTGACTTGATTCTTGCCTTCCTCTAGTCTGCTGTTAGGTCTCTGTATAATATCTTTTATTTTAGTCAGTGTATTTTTAATTTCTAGTTGGTTCTTTTTCATCTTCTCTTGGGTCTCACTAAATTTATCCATCTTTTCTAGGAAATTCTTTAAAAACCTTATAACCATGGTTTTGAACTCTATATCCAGTTTTTTGTTTTCCTCCATTTCTTTTGTTTGTGATCTGTTTCTTTGTCTCCTCATTTTCACTATGCAGGGAGAACTTCTGTGCTGGAATCAGCCTTATGATGCAAGACTTGCAAAACTGCGAAAGCCTCTCTGTTGAGCTTGGGTTGGGTGGAGTCTCAGGACTGAACAGAGGAAGCCTTGGCTTACAGTCAGCCCCGCCCACGTGGCCCGTGGGTCTCAGGTGTCTCTCGATAATCAGTAATCGCTGCAGCCCTTTCAGTGCGCATACCGGGGTGCCTCCAGATCTCTGCCTTTCTGGTTTCCTTGTGCTCTAGAACCCGTATGAGTCTGAGTCCCCAGGGGCTCCCCTGAAACTGGGGTTCAATGTAGTTAGAAGTGGCACAGTTGGGAAGCTCTGTCTCCCACCCACCAGAGAGAGCCAGCAGCACAATCAGCATTCCATCCTCTCTGCATACATTGGTTTGCATGCCCCAGACTTCTGCCCTTTTGCAGCTCCCCTAAATTTCCATGCACTCTTCCCTTTTCACAGTCCAGACTCCCCTCATATGAGTCTTGCCCAGAGCTGGGATTCAATGCCGTAGGATAAGGGGTTCAGTGCAGTTTGAACTGGAATTCAGTGTAGTCGTGAGGTTTCCTCTTCCTCCTGCTAGAGAAAGCCAGCGGCACAATCAGCAGTCAGTCCTCTCTGCATGCACTCACACGCGTGCCTCCAGACCTCTGCCTTTTGTGGCTCCCCTGTTCCCGTGAACTCCTCCATTTTCACAACAGTCCAGACTTCCCCTGTATGAGTCTCGGTGCAGTCAGGAGTTTCCATCTCCCTCCTGCCAGAGGAAGCCAGCCAGGCACACCGCTGCCCACTCTCTCCACACTCGAGTCTCCGTACCTCAGTTTTTTGCAGCTTCTCTTAGTCTCTGTGAGCCCCTCTCTTTCCTTCTAGTTGTAGAATTTCCACTCAGCCAACTTTCCTGTGGTTCTGGATGATGTTCTGTCTTTTAGTTGTAGTTTTGAAATTGTTGTGCAAGGAAGCAGTTTAGGTGATTACCTATGCCGCCACCTTGTTTTCTCCTGTAATTGTTACAATAATCTGATAGTGGTATTTAGGATCTCATCTCCTTTGCCCACTTTTTGTACTTTGCCATGGTAAATCTTGGTCTTCAGAAATATGAGTAGGTCCTTTTGTTGCTGTCCGTTATCCTTTAATAGTGTTGATGTAATAAGTGCGTTGACTTCCTTCATTAGAGATATTTAAAACTTAGAATTCTACTTTTGGGTTTTAAGATTTATGGGGAGACTTGGAACTTGGTCCATTTTTCAGATAATGTTGGGCTAATGCTGCAGAGTTACAAATCTTTAAAGTTGAAATTTTAACAAGGTGACACTAGCATAAGTCTCAGTTTAAAATGTTGCTCTTTGAAGGCAATAAATGCATGTTTACAAAAATGCCTAATAGAGCCTTGGAGGAGAAAGTCCAGTGTAAAAATCTGACAATTTTTGTAAGTAAATAAAGAAAGCATGAGAGGAAGTAGCAGGTTGAAGGCAGATTACTAAGGTGAAAAACTTTAAAACCCAGGTCATAGGCATACTGTTTGGATTTAGTGTTGTCTTGAGTCTGGTGTCCACAAAGAGTTTTTCAAGTGATATTTAGAAAAATTATAATTATTAAAGTAGATATTTTGATGATAAAATTAAAAGCTATAAAGTCCTATACACTTCTTATTCAAAAGTTCAATTTTATAGGCATTAAACTTGCTAAATTAAATAGTATACAGCCCCCAAAACAAAAATATACTTGTATATGTCACAAATAAAAAAATGCAAAGTGATAATATGGTTATGTTGTACCTTGTTTTATACCTTTAACTCTGACTTGTATAAAATTGAGGCATTTATGGTAAGAAAAATATTATTTCTCCCCACATTCTGGAGAAATAGGAAGAGTTAGTCAGTTGTGCCAAACTAGTGCTAAGAGTCCTCAGATTGTTGTATACTACAAGTTACGGTATAATGCCAAAATGCAACAAAATATCCAATCATAAATTTAGTCATTTTGAAGCTTAATCTTTTGGTTTGATATAATATTAAAACTTCTAAGTAGGTGTAGTTTTCTTCCCTAGAGTGTATTATTAATGTTGGTTTTCCCTGTTTAAAAACAAAATGTTAAGTTATGGCTCCTGACTGCCTTGCATTATATACTATATTAGACTTCATTATTGTCTCCCATGCTCCTTGGGTTACTTGGTTTATGCTAGCCACGGAGAGCTCTCAGAAACAATTTCATGCTTCTACCAAAGGATTAAATCTGATCCTTAGTATCTGGTATTTTGCCAGTCTGTCTACTGATAAGGGATTATTAGAAGCCAGTTACACAATTTGAAAATAAACTTTAGTCTCTCCTTAGGCCAATGCCTCACTCATTGAAAAACATTTTTGCAAGGATAAATGCTTAGATTTGATTCATTAACAATACATTTTAGACTGGTTTAGAATTACCAATAGTTTATTTTAAAGCCAAGGATAAACAACTGAGCAGTTTGCTGTCTTTAGAATAGTTTGTGAAAATATGGTATAAAGCTGTTTTAATTTTCTTGTTATTTTAAATATTGTACAGAGCTATTATTAATGCATTTTTTGGTAAACCTTAAAAATTGCCCCAAGTATTGACATTACATACATCAAACCACAATACAGTATTGTAGGTATATTAAACTTTTGCTCTTCATGCATCTGTAATTTCATTTTCTTTTTAAATATGAAATTTTGCTTTTGTTACAACTAAATTAAAATTCTTCAGTGCTAATGTGTTATATAGAAACAAGAGTATGCTTTGTTGGAGGAAATTTTTCTTTCTTAGAATGTAGTTTGTTGTCATCTTTTTAGGTTCTTAAGGTTTTATTTTTTAAATAAGATACAACTTAAAATTTCCTTTGCATCAAGGTATATGCAAAACATTGATGCAGTGCATCACAAAATGAAAGTTTATATTTAATGAGAAGATGCTTTACACTGTAATTTTTAGTGTTTTTTTGGAAAAGTTACATTTAGATCTATTCTGAAGCTGTTCATTTTTAACAAATAAAATGTTACAGGAGTCACATGGTTTATTCTTAGCTATAAAAATTGAGTTGTGGTTTTTAGATTGTACTATGCAATAAAAACCCTGGTAAGAATTATATTTCTAATTTTTAGGGTTTATAAAACTACATGCCAAACTAAATTGATAAATCAATCTAGACTCATAATGTATTTCTGCAACTGCCTTTTAACCATTTTATTCATAGCTCCAACAGGAAGTAGCCAGGAGTTGAAACAGAAAATCAAATTTACTTAGAATGTGGACTACTAGGCTACAGCATCCAATTTAATCCCTCTATTTACATCTTAGTTAAGTGAGACAGCTTTTCAAGACTTGTGCGTAGCAGTCACTTTTTGAGCTTAGATCTTTTAATTCTCAGTTTCTAATAAACTGCTCCTGTGAATTAAATACCCATAAAAAAAAAGGCATCCAAATGAAAAGGAGGAAGTAAAACTCTCATTATTCGCAGATGACATTATATTGTACATAGAAAATCCTAAAGACTCCACCAAAAAACTACTAGATTTAATAAATGAATTTGGACTGAAACCTGTTTGGCTCAGTGGATAGAGCATCGGCCTGCAGACTGAAGGGTCACAGGTTCAATTCCGGACAAGGGCCTGTACATTGGTTGCGGGAACATCCCCAGTAGGGGGCGTGCAGGAGGCAGTTAATTGATGTCTCTCTCTCATCGATGTTTCTAACTTTCTATTCCTCTCCCTCCCGCTCTGTGAAAAAATCAATAAAATATATTTAAATATATATACAGTATAATAAATGAATTTGGCCATGTAGTAGGATACAAAACCAACACCCAAAAATCAATGGCTTTTCTATACACTAATAATGAATTCTAAGAAAGAGAAACTAAACAAACAATCCCATTACCACTGCAACAAAAAAATTAAGATACTTAATAAACTTAACCAAGGGGGTAAAAAATTTGTACTTGGAAAACTATTGACACTTGAAAAATTAAATGGAAGAAGCTATAAACAAGTGGAAGAATATTCCATGATCATGGATTGGTAGAACCCACATCATTAAAATGTCCATTCTACTCAAGGCAATTTAGAGATTCAATGCAATTTCTATTAAAACATCCACAGTATATTTCACAGATCTAGAAAAAATACTCCAAAAATTTATATGGTACCAAAAAAGATCTCGAATAGTTACAGCAATCTTGAGAAAGAAGAACAAAGTTGGAAGGACCACAATATCAGATATTAAGTCATACTGCAAAGGTACCATAATCAAAACTATCTGGTACTGGCAAGAGAACAGGCATATCGATCAATGAAACAGAACAGATACCCCAGAAATCAATCCAAACCATTACACTCAATATTTGACAAAGGAGGCAAGCACATACAATGGAGTCAAGAAAGTCTCTTTAATAAACGGTTGGGAAAAGTGGACAGATACATACAAAAAAAGCAAACTAGATGACCAACTTATACCATACATAAGATAAACGCAAAATGGGTAAAAGACCTAGGTCGGGAAACTATAAAAATCCTAGAAGAAACTAGAGGCAACAAAATCTCAGACACCTCTCTTAGCAATATGTTTATGGATACATCTCCTAGGACAGTGATCTGCAAACCGCGGCTCGCGAGCCACATGTGACTCACAAGCTGCAGTTTTCCGCTCTGTTGACTAATGAATTTGCTGACCACTGGACTAGATTAAATGTTACCGTGTAGTTGGGAGCTATGAGGATTAGGTGATTGTGGCATATTGTGTGCAAAGAGGTAAAGATAGTATATGACAGTGGTTGGCAAACTCATTAGTCAACAGAGCAGCAAACCCTGGCTCACTAGCCTCATGTGGCTCGCAAGTCGCTGTTTGCCAACCACTGTCCTAGGACAGAGGAAACTAAGGAGAAAATAAACAAATGGCATTACATCAAAATAAAAAGCTTCTACACAGCAAAAGAAACCATCAGCAAAATGAAAAGGGAGCCCACTGTATGGAAAACATATTTGGCAACAATACATCTGATAAAGGGATAATAAACAAAATATATAAGGAACTCATACAACTTAACAAAAGGAAGACAAACAATCCAATTAAAAAATGGACAAAGGACCTACTATTAAGTAGACACTTCTTCAAAATGGACATACAGATGGCCAGAGACATGAAAAAATGCTCAAAGTCACTGATCATCAAAGAAATGCAAATTAAAATGACATGAGGTACCACCTCACACCTGTCAGAATGCCTACCACCAATAAATCAACAAATGACAAGTGCTGGCGACAAGTGAACCCTAGTACACAGCTGGTGCGAATGCAGACTGGTATAGTCATTATGGAAACAGAAAATTAAATATGGAACTGCCATTTGTCCCAGTGATTCCACTTCTAGGACTATATCCTAAGAAACCCAAAACACCAATCAGAAAAAATATATGCACCCCTATATTCATGGCAGCACAATTTACAATAGCTGAGATCTGGAAACAGCACAAGTACCCATCAGTAGATGAGTGGATAAAAAAAGCTGTGGTACATTTACACCACGGAATGCCATGCAGTAGTAAAAAGAAGGATCTCTTACCCTTTGAGACAGCATGGTGGGACCTGGAGAGGACTATGCTAAGTGAAATAAGTTAGTCAGAGAAAGATCACATGATCTCACTCACATGTGGAATCTAATGAACAAACTGATGAATGGAGTGGTTCCAAAGACTTGGAAGTGTGGAACAGAGTGCAGAATCTCAGAGGGAAGGTGAGGAAAGGAGGCTGGGTAGGAGATAATCAACCAAAGCCCCTGTGTGTATAACCCATGGACGCAGACAATGGGGTGCTGAGAGCCTGGGGGGCAGGGTTGGGCTGAAGAAGGTGGATGGGGAGGAAATATTAATAGAAAAAGATGGAGCAAACCCAACTGAGGTGAGCATGGAATTAATGGAGAAAAGCATCCTGGAGAGCTTGGTCCGGAAGGGCTTGCTGGGCAAGGTGGCACGCCCTGCAGAAAGACGCCGGGCTGAAGGAAACTAGAGCCTGGTAACCAAATGGACCAGAGCCATTCCTGCAGAAGGGGGCAGTCAGCTGGGCAGTAGCTAAAGACACGAGGAATTGAGCAAAGGCCTCAGAATTTAGGATCCAAAGTTAGAGGGTGTAAAGTGCCTGGCTGATTTTCAGGGCAGAAGTTACTCCCATGTAAGGTTCAAAGTTTTGCAGAGCAGCTCTCTGTTCCCCACAAATACTCAGCGAAGGCGCTCTGAGAGTTCTATTAGAGTCTCCCTTTTACCTTGTGAGGCACAAGGGTGCGCCATAAGCATTAATAGAACTGTGATGCAAGCATACACACTTGTTACTTAGCAGATAAGAAACTGAGGCCTAGACTTGCTTTCAGCCGAGGGGCAAAGCCAGGACCAACTCAAACTCTGGCCTGAGAGCTCCAAGTCCATTAGCACAAATTAATGGGGAACAACTCCATCAACTCCATTCTGCCCGCCCTCCCCCCCTTCAAATTATGTCAGTCTCCATCATTGGGCTGGAGCCAATAGCAAGTCAAAAATTTGGATATTTCACCTTCCAGTTTTCTCCTTTCCCAGGAAGCCACAGTCACAGGTTAAAAGGAAGCTAGGTGATGGACCACTGAATGGATGGTCAGGGATGGATTTCCCTGAAGACTCACTAGATCAAGATGCCCACGTTCTAACTTAAAGAGCGTCGAGGTCAGCACCTGCTGAATCTAGTCACGGGCAGCATCAGCTCACAATGCTCTTTGGGAGGCAGCCACTGTGTGGGGCTGAGCTGGATCCTATTCCTGCCACCTCTAAGCAACATGGCTTTCAGCAAGCCCTTGAGCCCTTGTCAGCCCATTTCCTTAACTCTGAAACGTCCTCCCCGGCCCTGGGGTGCGTGCCTCCTAAGGTCTGGACTCCTGTCTCCCTGTGCCGGGCAGTGTAAGTGCTCCATAGACACCCATGAACACCAAGGGATGCGTGTCCTCACAAGCGCTTATGCAGGGGCGGGAGGTAATAATTGGAAATGCTCATTCTCACACAAAATTGGATGTGAGGTCTAGCTACACAGCTGTCTCTCTGGCTCATCTCACCTTGCAGATGTCCTCCCGGTCCATCCACGTTGTCACAGAGGCAAAAGGCAGGGCTGCCTGTGTCTCGGGGCTGAGTGGTATTTCACTGTATATGCTTACAGTCACCTCCTCTATCTGTTCATCGTAGGTCCTTCTTCTTCCTCGGCTACTCCAAATAAGGCTGCAGTGCATCCTGGGGCGCAGGGACCAGCACCCCTGGAAGTGAGATAACCGGCATTTCCACCCAGCACGACCCTGAGCTAGTCCTCCTGTTGCAGCAACTGCGTCCTCCCACACCTGGATAAGCCTGGGAGCAGTTCCTCCTGAGCCGCCGGGTGGGAGCCCAGCCAGGCCTCCACCTCGATTTCTGCCTCCCGAGCCCAGGAGCCGAGAGCCCGCCTGAGCCCCCACTCCTGCCTACCCTGGGAGATGATAAATGGGTGTGCGTTCTTTTTCATTTAATTTATTGGGGTGACGAGTTGACAAAGCTCTAACACATCTGTGTACCGTACATCGTAAGTCCAGTCTCCTTCCATCACCATGTATCCCAGTGTTCTAAGCTGCTAAGTTTGGGATCACTGGATACCTCAGCAATAAGAAATGGTAACCCAGGGAGCTGTCTGTCACGGGGATCAGGGCCATGATGTATGTGTAATGGAGAGATTTCTGCCCGGGGCTGAGCCCCACACCGAGGAACCTGGCTTCTCTCGGCTCCCCAGCAGGGAGGTGGTCGGGTATCGTGTAGGCTGTGGGGACGTCGGAGACTTCCCCCTGCGTGGGCAGGTCTGGGTTCAGCGACTGGTCTGGTTTCCTGTTGAGCATCAGGGGCAGTGAGCAATGGCTGCTCCCACCGAGTTACTGCGTGCCACCAAAGCAGACGCCAAAGCACGCTGGCGTGGAATGCAGCGTTTCCAGGTCAGCGCGGGCGCTGGGGACCTGGTCCGCAGCTGCAGCGCCTCTATCTGCTGGTTCTGGGTGTCCAGGGGATTCGGTTCACCCATTTGTCCATCCCTGGCCCTTCCCGCCTGCGACCTGGGGGCCTGTTTTCGCCCAATAAAGCCCCCTCTGTGGCCAGTGCCGGTTACAGTCACTGTGCAGGGACCCCAGCGCTGCTGCCCCAGCACCCTGTGTGGCTGGGAAACAAAGGAGCCTGAGCACAGCTGAGCTGTTTGCTCAGGAAACAGCTTAAAGGCAGCACCCGGTTCCCTGGGAGCCCCGGGAGCCCCGAAGCAGCGGGAGGCAGGCCTGGAGGGGGACACAGGGGAGCCAGCTGCCGATGCGGTGACTTCCGGCTCTACCACTCACCAGTTGTGTGTCCTTAGATATGGCTTCAACCCATCTCAGCCTCAACTTCCTCACCTGTAGGATGGACATAATAGTAGATTGAAATAGGATAAATGAAGACCTCCCCTCCCTACTCGGGGGCTGTACCAGGTGAGACGGATTTAGTGCTTTTCCCTGAACAGCTGGGACCCTCACAGCTGGGAACCTTATCGCTGGAACCCTCACCTGGCCTCTTCGTCCCCGACACACATCCCTAAAGTCCATTCTCCTAAATGTATGACCACGTAACCCAGAGACACACCCAGCCCAGGCTCTGGCCCACTTACCTCCAGCATGTTTGGGACCATGACGTTCTGGCAGAGCCAGGGGGTCTGGGTGTCCCTCCAGGGAAAGGGCCTACGACTGGCCCTGCTCCACCAGGTTGGGCCAAGGGTTTGAATGGGGATCCCTTCATTTCCTCTCTGGGCCCTGATCCCATGCTTGGCCTGGGGTGGGTCTGCCAGTTGCTGTGAGCACACTCAGTGCCATTCTCTCTCTGCCATGCTTTCATTTCTGGCTCTTATCACCACCCCACATCCACATGTGCAGGTTCTTGTCTAATGTCTGCCTCCCCTCCCACCAGAATGTCAGTCCCAGGAGGCAGGCACTTTGCTCACAGCTGCACCCGTGGTACCTGGAGGCAACAGAGGCAGGGTCAAGGGCATGGGCTACGAAACCAGGTGGCTGAGGTTTCAATACTGCAAACTACTAGCTTGTGGACCTGGATAATCATTCAGCTGTTCAGTGCCGCCGTTTTCTCACCCAAAAATCTAGGTTCTAGAGCCTCCTTCAAAAGTTATCCCAAGGATGAAGCAGCTAATACATATATAGTTCCTAGAAAGATGCCAGGCACATGGTAGTACTCGGTAAATGTTAGATAATAATAGTGATAACAACAACAACAATAACAATAATGGGCTCTGGAATGTTGCAATGGATCAGTGCGGTTGAATGAGTGAAAAGTATTCACAAAGCTCTGAGAACCATGCCAGGCCTGAGTAAGTGAGGAGTACGTGCTGCTGTCTCACCACGGCTCTCAGGGGGCGAGAGGCTGCCCTGCGGTGATGGCAGGTGTCTGGGGTAAGCACCCCAGCACAGCTGATTTCAGCTCCAGCCGGACCCCTGACCGCAGGGCCAGGCAGAGGGCGTTCGGCTCTTTGTTAGTGTTTCTACTACGCAGAGGCAATAAACAATACCACCTTGAGAACATTGGTGGTGGTAAAACAAACAGGAAGAGGTGAGTCTTAAGAACCTATTTCTTTACTTTAATACAGTTTAAGTGTAACTTGGTATAATGCGATTTTTACGATTGCTGGGTTCAGTCTCAGGAACAGGCTCTCGAGTTCTCTGGAAATTTAACAGTTGGCTCTTCTGAGCCGTACAAGATCCTCCAGCCTGGCCGCCTGCAGGGGACTGTTTCTTCCAATGCCAGGGCTTTTCCCCTCCCCCACAGAGAGAGAATGGCACTGAGTGTGCTCACAGCGACTGGCAGACCCACCCCAGGCCAAGCATGGGATCAGGGCCCAGAGAGGAAATGAAGGGATCCCCATTCAAACCCTTGGCCCAACCTGGTGGAGCAGGGCCAGTCCTAGGCCCTTTCCCTGGAGGGACACCCAGACCCCCTGGCTCTGCTAGAACATCATGGTCCCAAACATGCTGGAGGTGGGTGGGCCAGAGCCTGGGCTGGGTGTGTCTCTGGGTTACATGGTCATTCATTTAGGAGACTGGACTTTAGGGATGTGTGTCGGGGACTAAGAGGCCAGGTGAGGGTCCCCGCTGTGGGGGTTGTTGTCACAGCTGGGCTGTGTGCGTCCTTCCACTGGTCAGCTTTCTCCCCCCACTCCACCCCTGCTCTTCCTTCAGGAAAAAGAAAAGCTCTAGATCCAGAGAGGACTCTGTCTCGCCTGGTACAGCCCTCGAGTCACTGGCTCAGTCCCTGGGCTGTGCAGCCACACACCCAGCTGGGATCTTGTCTCCACAGGAAGGAGAGGGGGTCCGGGTCACAGTGGTCAGAAGGTAAGTGCTGTGATGAGTCTGCTGTCTTGGGCCTGGCTCCCATTTTCTGTACGACCTTGGTTAACCAGTGCATGCCTCAGTTTCCCCACTCCCACATGTGGGCAGTCACCATCTTTGATTCCCTGTCCGGTCAGGACAATAACACAGGGGGTGCTTATACCTGGGCGTGGCTTGTAGCAAGGACTCAGAATTGCTGCAGTTTTAAAGATTCTTATTTTATGTCATTTTTACATTATTGATTTCTCTAAATCTTGGGGTATTGGTTTTACTATGTCCTGCTTCAAATCCTCTCCCCTCAGGGAATTCATTTCCTCCTGTGGCCTGAAAGGTTTTACTCTCAGCTCCCGGCAGCAGGGGATTTCTGTGGGGGTCTCTATGCACAGGATGTGGGTTCACCCTGGAGGGGTCCCACGGAGGCCTCTGCTGGGACCCTAATATTTTACTGATTGGAGCGCTTTTCCATTTCTCAAACTGGCATCCTGCAGGCACATGAGGATAAAAGTGGACTGGACCCGCATCCCACACTCCTCATGCCTGTGGAAGGTCCTGACTTCTCCTGGTCTACAGACTGCTTTCCGCAAGGTAAACAGATGGCAGAGTCGACCCCCAGAGTGCTGGTCTCTCTTCAAGGAAAGGGCAACCCTTTGAGGTTCCCAGTTGGTAGCAGGAGGTTCCTTTCAACTCCCCACCTTCCTCAGGCCTGAGGTCTCATTTCCTGCTCCAGAGGGGCAACACCTATCAGGTCCTGGAGGCCTTCAGCTGGGTCCCACCCCCAACCCCAACCTCCCTCCTGGCCCCCCAGCATCCTCCCACCCACCACCCAGGCTTCCTGCTCCTCTTTTTCCCTGGCGCCTGAGGGTGCTCTTCTCTTTCTTTAACACATTAAGTGAATGTCAGTCTCCGGTGACTGACACTCTAGTACTTTCCGTCGGGACCTCTTCAGTCACTGGCGACATCGGACATCGGTGAGATCAGATATTGTGGACTAAACCCAAAGGAAAACAAAACAGGCTTGGCTCTTAAGGCGTTAAGTACAGAACTCAGCTATATATTGAAACAGCTTTTAATCCTTTATTGGTCACTCCAGTACTGACAGTGGGCCGGGCCTGCCGTGCCGCTCTGCCTAACTCACAGGGCCCTGCGCTGGTTTGGAGAGAGGGTTACATTGAAGTATGGGATGAGATACGAGAAGGAAAAGGACTCTGCCCCCACACCCACGTGGGCCTGCACAGAGATTCCAAAATCTGGGTCCTCCCGCCGTCCCAGTCTTGAGCCTGATGGGCCAAGCAGCCTCCAGGGAAAAGGGTGCTCAGCGAACTCCTTTGTGTGAAGGCCCAGCTCCAGAGGAATTGGGACCAGGAGAGAAAGAAAGTGAGGAAAGGTCTGGGGCTGGAGATAGAGGTGTCAGAGGCAGTGACCACAGGGGCGCTGAGTGGCCTGCCCAGCACAAGGACGGGGACACCCTCCAGGATGGGCTCCCCGCTCAGGGGCTCCAGGCTTCAGTATCCCCACTGTGCATGCCAGGAGTCCCCCCTGTCCCAGTGCCACACGCTGGACAGAGACGAGGGGACACCCTGCTACACCATAATTTTCCATGTGCACTTTACACTCACTGTGTGTGAGTGTCAGGTGTGCAGCACAGAGGTTGCAGTCACACAGTGGTCAGTGAGCGCCCCACAGGTCCAGCCCCCCTGGCAGCACCGGGGTTCCCAATGCTGCTGGCACATTCCTGGTGCTGTGGCTTCTGCTACACTGGCGTGGACAGACCCAGCCACAGAGGCCACGTCGCCTGCCACACGCACGAAACATGCGTGAAGGCGTGGCGGACAGCAATCCTGTGCGGTGTTTTCAGTTTTATTTTACTGATCGCCTCCCATTTAACACCGCCCCACTGGGGGAAAGTGGAGGGAGAGAAACAAGTCTATATTTTTACAGTTGCACCCTTTCTCTGCGCATCTTTACTGTATGTAATTTTACAAGATTGAAACATTAAAACCCCAGGCAGACATGTTTGCGCTTGTCCTACTTCACAAACTTCCAAGAGAGCCTTTAAGAACATGAGCAGCCACTTGCTTACGTGCATCTAAATAAAGAAAACTCCAGAGCAGTCCCTTCCAGGGCCAACCCCTCCGCCCCCACTTCTCCCTCGGAGTTAGGGGGACTAAGTGCCAGTCATCTCAGAACAGCTTTATTTGGTCTCTATTTCAAGCCAAAAAGGTTCTAAAATTCTAGCATGAAGTTCAAAGCACCTCACTTAGCACTAGAGAATTTTAAAAAGTAGGAAATGCTGGGCAGTTATGTGATCCACTTAATTTTTTGTTATTTTCATTTTACAATTTGAGAAATGGAAACTCAAAAGTTTTCACTCTGTTATTAAATACTGGACAGCATGCATGTCATAAATGAGTAAACTGAGGCTCAGAGAGATGCAATGGAGCCCGCGGCCACATGCACAGTGAGTGGAGAGGCTGGGCTGCGCCCAGCCAAACCTGAGGATCGTCACTGGGAGTTAATTCAGCCATAAGTCAAAGGACACCTCCAGGGACCACATGCATTTCATGGGCCCATTTATCTCAAACCAAGCCGTAACTGTGACTTCTCAAATGTTAGTGGATAAACAGGAACAGAGACGCATCTCCCATCCATCACTGCAAACCACCCCCAAACTCCGGTGCAAGCAGCTGCTACCCTTCTTCCTCCACATGCCAGACTCTGGTCCATGGGTTTTGTTTCGTGACTGAGGGAGCCCAGGTTCTGGCTAGCGATGGCTCCTGTGTGCCTTGCAGGCCAAAGTGACCTGGGACACAGAGGGGAGCCGTCCATGGCCCAGTGCTCAGTGCTGTTTATGCACCAGCCTGTGTCAGACGCTGGGGAACCAGAGGTCAGGAAGGACCTGGGAAAGATGCCTGAGAGAAATGATGAGCCCTCACCTTTGTCTTTAAAGCATTGCTTGAGGTGGTAACCAAGGTGGTGGCATAGGTAAACACCTACACTGCTGCCTGGCACAACAATTTCAAAACTACAATTAAAAGACAGATCGGACATCAGCCAGAACCACAGGAAAGCTGGCCGAGTATAAGTTCTACAACTAGAAGGAAAGAGAGGGGCTCACAGAGACCCAGAGGAGCTGCAAAAAGCTGAGGTACAGAGACACGTGCGTGGAGAGAGCAGGTGCTGGAGTACCTGGCTGGCTTTCTCTGGTGGGAGACTCCCAATGGCATAGAACCCCTTATCCTACGACACTGAACCCCAGGTCCAGCCGAAACTCATACGGTGGGAGTTTGGACTGTGAAAAGGGAGAAGT
Source organism: Lasiurus borealis (assembly GCA_004026805.1). Taxonomy (NCBI): domain Eukaryota; kingdom Metazoa; phylum Chordata; class Mammalia; order Chiroptera; family Vespertilionidae; genus Lasiurus; species Lasiurus borealis. The sequence continues at coordinate 9,377 of PVJN01025534.1, read as the reverse complement.
GCATGGAAATTTGGGGGAGTCGCAGGAGGGCAGAAGTCAGGCAGCACACACAGCACTACGCACAGAAGACCAACTGCTGATTGTGCCGCTGGCTTTCACAAGAGGGCGGGAGATAAAGCATCCAAACTGCGTCACTTCTAACTCCACTAAACCCCAGATTTGGGCGAAACCCTGGGGACCCAGACTTATATGGTCCCGGAGCGCAGGGGAGCTGGAAAAGCAGCAGTCTAGAGGCACTGTGAGAGAGCATGCGCACAGGGACTGTTCCAGCAATTACCCAGTCACGTGAGACTCAGGGGCAGTGGAGGGTGGTGCTGACTGGAAGGCAAGGCGGTCCATTAAGCCCTGAGACTCTACCCATCCCAAGCTCAACAGAGAAGCTTTTGAAGATTTGCAAGTCTTTTATCATAGGGCTGAATCCAACATAGAAGTTCTCCCGGCATAGTGAAAATGCCGAGACAAGGGAAGAGATCACAAACAAAAGAAATGGAGGAAAACAACAACTGGATACAGAGTTCAAAATCATGCTTATAAGGTTTCTCAAGAATATCCTAGAAAAGTTGGATAAAGTTAGTGAGACCCAAGAGGAGATGAAAAAGAACCAACTAGAGATAGAAAAGGACCACCTAGATATTAAATATACACTGACTGAAATAAAAAATATTATACAGAGACCTAATAGCAGACTAGAGGAAGACAAGAATCAAGTCAAAAATTTGAAATATAAAGAATCAGAAAACACTCAACTGGAAAAGCAAGAAGAAAAAAGAATCCAAAAATGTGAAGATAATGTCAGGAGCCTCTGGGACAGTTTCAAGCATACCAACATCAGAATTGTGGGGGTGCCAGAAGAAGAGACAGAGCAAGATACTAAAAACCTATTTCAAGAAATAATGACTGAAAACTTCCCACATCTGGTAAAAGAAATAGACTTGCAAGTCCAGGAAGCACACAGAACCCTAAACAAAAGGAATCCAAAGAGGACTACACCAAGACACATCATAATTAAAATACCAAAAGCCAAAGACAAAGAGAGAATATTAAAAGCAGCAAGAGAAAAACTGTTAATTACCTATAAAGGAGCACCCATATGACTGTCAGCTGATTTCTCAACAGAAACGATGCAGGCCAGACGGGAATGGCAAGAAATATTCAACGTGATGAATAGCAAGAACCTACAACCAAGAATACTCTATCTAGCAAAGCTATCATTCAGAATTGAAGGACAGATAAAGAGCTTCACAGATAAGAAAAAGCTAAAGGAGTTCATCTCCACCAAACCAGTATTATATGAAATGCTGAAAGGTACTCTTAGAAGAGAAAGAAGAGAATGGTAAAAGATAAAAAGTTATGAACAACAAATACATATCTATCAACAAGTAAATCTAAAAATTAAGTGAATTAAAAATTTGATCAACAGAATAAACTGGTGAATATAATAGAATCAGGAGCACAGAAAGGGAGTGGACTGATAATTCTCAGGGGGAAAGGGGTGAAGGGTGTACAGGGAGAGACTGGACAAAAATCATACATGTATGGATGAGGTCAATGGGAGGGAGGTAAGAGTAGAGGGAGGGCTGGGAGCCGGGTGGAGGGGAGCTATGGAGGGGGAAAAAAGAAACAAATGTAATAATCTGAATAATAAAGATTTAATTTAAAAAAAATAAAGCGTTGCTTGCCTTGGCCAGTTTCCTCAGTGGTTAGAGCACCGGCCTGTGGACGAAGGGGCAGCAGGCTCAATTCCAGGTCAGGAGCACAAACCTTGGTTGCAGGCTCCCCAGCCCTGCAGGGGGCATTCGGGAGCAACAAATCGATGTGTGTCTTTCATATTGATTCTCTCTCTCTCTCTCTCTCTCTCTCTCTCTCTCTCTCTCTCTTCCTCCTCCTCCTCCCTCCCTTCCACTTCCTCTTAGAAATTAATGGAAAAGGGGAAAATCCAAGATGGTGACATAGGTAAACACCTACACTGCTGCCTCGCACAACAATTTCAAAACTACAACTAAAAGACAGAACGGACATCATCCAGAACCACAGGAAAGCTGGCTGAGTGGAAGTTCTACAGCTAGAGGGAAGGAGAGGGGCTCATGGAGACCCAGAGGAGCTGCAAAAAGCTGAGGTACAGAGACGCGCACGTGGAGAGAGCGGGTGCCGGAATATCTGGCTGGTTTTCTCTGGCAGGAGGGAAATGGAGACTCTCAAAGGCATTGAACCCCTTATCTAATGACAGTAAACCCCAGATCCAGCTGAAACTCATACAGGGGGAGCTTGGACTGTGAAAAGGGAGAGGTGCACAAAATTTAGGGGAATCGCAGAAGATCAGAGGTCTGATGGCGCGCACGGCACTGCGCAGAGGACAGATTGCTGATTGTGCCACTGGCTTTTGTGAATGGGTGGGAGACAGATCCTCCCAACTGTGCCACTTCTGACTCCACTAAGCCCCTGTTTCGGGTGAAACCCTGGGGACCTAGACTCGTGTGGTCCTAAGCGCAGGGGAGCTGGAAAGGCAGCGGTCTAGAGGCACTGCAGGCCCGAGCGCACAAGGACCACTCCAGGGTGGGACCCACTGGAGGGCAAGGCGGTTCCTTAAGCCCTGAGACTCCACCCATCCCAAGCTCAACAGAGGCTTCTTCCGTTTTGCAAGCCTGCTATCATAAGGCTGAATCCAACACCGAAGTTCTCCCGGCATAGTGAAAATGCCGAGACAGGGGAAGGGATCACAAACAAAAGAAATGGAGGAAAAAGAAACGACTGGATATAAAGTTCAAAACCACGCTTATAAGATTTTTCAAGAATATGCTAGAAAAGTTGGATAAAATTAGCAAGAGCCTAGAGGAGATGAAAAAGGACCAACTAGAGACACTGACTGAAATAAAAAAAATATTATACAGAGTCCTAACAGCAGACTAAAGGAAGGCAAGAATCAAGTCAAAAATTTGAAATATAAAGAAGCAGAAAACATTCAACTGGAAAAGCAAGAAGAGAAAAGAAATTAATGGAAAAAATATCTTCAGATAAGGACTCAAAAAAAAAAGTGACACTCACTGTTCAGTTGGGGAGAGGAGATAACTGGAAAGACATATAATGAGACAAAGGCACCAACAGGTGTGCATAGTGGGTGGGGTGGCTAAAGTCACGCACACGGTGAGGGGAGAGAAACGGGTGCTGGAGCAGCATGCGGACCAGATGGTGATGAAATTGGGGAGAATAGCTGTGCTCTGGCTCTAAGGCTGCTCCTCCCAGGAGGCCATGCCAAAGGTTTTCTCCAGAAGGAATGTCCAGAGGACAGACGGTTAGACGATCACCTTAGGTGGATACACAGAGAACAGTCAGCCGAAGGTTACTAGACTCTTTTTTTCTTGTTGCTACTCCTCACCCAGGATTATTTCCATTGCTTTTTAGAGAGTGGAAAAGAGGGAGAGACAATGAAAAAAATATTTCCTGTTTTCCCAGTTTACAAATACTTACTCAAAATTGAAGTTTACCAGTTTTATGGCTTCTCTAAGAGCACCTATGAAGACCTGGCAGAGTTTACCTGGAAACTCTTCGTGAAGAATGAGGGTCCTCCTCCCCATGTGGGAAGCCAGTGTCGGCCCCTGCACAGTGAACGCACCCTCAGACATCAGTCCCTCTCACCAGACCCCACAAGGGACACCTGGTTTGTTTGTAGAATTTTCAGGGACACTCTCAGGAATAAAAAGCAATAAAATCCAGATAACCTATTATGCCAAAGCTGCCAGGGCACAGTGGGCAAAGGTCTTTGAGCAGATCTGCCCACCTGCCACGTGTAAAGAATAACTGTCATACCACCAGCCCACTTCCTGCCGGGCATATCTATTCTGGTGACCAGATTCCGAGCGAATATGCATTCCCGTCAATGCTATAAAATGGAACAGCAGTGATGACTTTGTTATTCTGAAAATCGCTAAATTTTCCAGATCAGCTTGGTTCCCTGGGCCTAGGAAGAAAGCTCATGGGCTGAGTGCCCGCGTCCGCTGGCTGGGAGCCAGGTACAGAGAGCAGATGAGGTAAATTGCATTGTTGTTTTTGTATGGACCTGAGAAGCAAACATCTAATTTGGGAGCAAATAAATAGAGTCTGCGCCCCAGTAAGCTTTTAAAACAGAATCCACTCCACGGCAGCCTGGATATTAGTATGAAAGCCCAGCAAAACCCTGCCCATATTTCTTAGGCTACAAAAGAAGCCCACCTCAGAGGGGACCACCCATAGCAGACCCTGCTCTGGGTTTAGAAAAGTGCAGATATGGGCTTTGGCCCGAGGGACAGCTTACACGATTAAGACTTGAATGAGGATAACCAGAATCTAAATGTACAGAACAGTGTGTGTTTAAATAGAAGCAGCTAACTCTTACTGAGTGCTTGCTATGAGCTTGATCCTGTCCCAGTATTTAATAACGACACAATGCTCCCAGCTCATCTGGTTTTCTTCTTTCTCCATCTGACTTCTCTCACTCAGCACAGCAGCCACTCACTCCATCGATGCTGTTGCAAATGGCAAGTTTTCAACCTTTTATATGGCTGAGTCATATTCCATGGTACATATACACCTCATCTTCGTTCATTGTCCTGGTCCCATTCTAATGCCTGATGGTCCTTATGGTGTGTGATGTGTGGTGTGTGGTGTGCAATGTGCAGTGTGCGGTATGAGGTGTGCAATGTGCGGTGTGCTGTGTGAGGTGTGCAGTGTGAGGTGTGAGGTGTGCGGTGTGCAATATGCAATGTGCAGTGGGAGGTGTGCGGTGTGCAATATGCAATGTGCAGTGTGAGGTATGCAGTGTGTGGTTTGCAGTGTGAGGTGTGCAGTGTGCAATGTGCAATGTGCAGTGTGAGGTGTGCGGTGTGAGGTGTGTGGTATATGAGGTGTTCAATGTGCAGTGTGCAATGTGCATTGGGTGGTGTGAGTTGTGTGGTGGGCGGTGGGAAGTGTGGGTGGGAGGTGCGCAGTATGAGGTGTGAGGTGTGCAGTGGGAGGTGTGTGGTGTGTGGTGTGAGGTATGAGGTGTTCAATGTGCGGTGGGTGGTGGGAGGTGTGTGGTGTAAGTTGTGCAGTGGGAGGTTACGCTGTGTGGTGAGAGGTGTGCAATGTGAAGTGTAAGGTTTGTCGTGTGAAGTGTGCATGTGAGGTGTGCGGTGTGCAACGTGCAATGTGCAGTGTGAGGTGTACAATGTGCAATATGCAATGTGCGGTGTGTAGTGTAAAGTGTGCAATGTGTGGTGTGAGGTGTGAAGTGTGCAATGTGAGGTGAGAGGTGTGAGGTGTGCAATGTGAGGTGAGAGGTGTGCAGTGTGTGGTATGCAGTGTGCAATATGCGGTGTGCAGTGTGAGGTGTGAAGTGTGTGGTGTTTAATGTGCAGCGTGCAGTGTGTAGTGTGCAATGTGCAGTGTGAGGTGTGTGGTGTGCAGTGGGAGGTGGGAGGTGTGTGGTGTGAAGTATGTAATGTGAGGTGTGCGGTGTGCAACGTGCAATGTGCAGTGTGAGGTGTGTGCAATGTGCAATATGCAATGTGCGGTGTGAAGTGTGCAATGTGTGGTGTGAGGTGTGAAGTGTGCGATGTGAGGTGAGAGGTGTGCAATGTGCAATGTACAGTGTGCAGTGTGAGGTGTGTGGTGTGAGGTGTTTAATATGCAGCATGCAGTGTGCAATGTGCAGTGTGCGGTGTGAGGTCTGTGATGTGCAGTGGGAGGTGGGAGGTGGGTGGTGGGAGGTGGAAGGTGTGAAATGTGCAATGTGAGTTGTGCAGTGTGCAGCGTGCAATGTGCAGTGTAAAGTGTGCAGTGTGCAGTGTGTAGTGTGAGGTGTGCGTTGTGCAGTGTGCATTGTGAGGTGTGCGGTGTGTAGTGGGAGGTGTGCAGTGGGAGGTGTGGGTATGAGGTGTGCAATGTGCAGTGTGCAGCATGTGGTGTGCAATGTGTAGTGTGAAGTGTGCAATGTGTGGCGTACAGTGTGCAGTGTGTAGTATGCAATGTGCGGAGTGATGTGTGCAGTGTGTGGTATGCAGTGTGCGGAGTAGGGTGTGCAATGCATGGTGTGCAGTGTGCAATGTGCAGAGTGAAGTGTGAGGTGTGCAACGTGTGGGGTGGGTATGCAGTGTGAGGTGTGCGGTGTGAGGTGTGCAATGTGTGGTGTGTGGTATGCAATGTGCAGAGTGAGGTGTGAGGTGTGCAATGTGAGGTGTGTGGTATGCAGTGTGCAATGTGTGGTGTGTAGTATGCAATGTGCAGAATGAGGTGTGAGGTGTGCAATGTGTGGTGTGTGGTGTGCAGTGTGTGGTGTGCGGTGTGCAGGGTGTGGTGTTCAGTGCTGCAGGGCATAGGCATCCCTGACCTCCACCCTGGGTTTGGAGATGGAGAGTCAGCATGTGCTGCCAGGAGGGCTGTGTGTCTTCTAGGAGTGATTCTGTGAGGTGTGTCTAGGAGTCTGCACTGGGGCTGCAGGCACTCTTTCTCCCTACATTGACCAGAGAGAGCCTGGCCCCTACTTCCCGACTTCCTGCTGGGCTGGCGACAGGAGGGTAAAGGAAGAAGTAAGAAGGAGGTCCCTCCCAAACCTCCAGGAAACAGCTCCCAATAAGGAAGGAACAGAAAAAGCAGAGTTTTCAGAGGGAGGGGCCCGGCAGTGTTGGGTCAGAACTGAGAGGGAGCAGGTGGGGATGGGGATGGCACCTCAGGTCCCACAAACAGCAGCCAGGGTGAGGGCCAGGCAGGCCCAGTGCCAGGGCAGGCCTTGTGTGGAGCCAGTGCTCATGTCAGGCCCCTCTCCTGAGCCCCCGGAGCCCTAGTCTCTGAGGACAGCCCAGTGCATGGAGCTTCCTTGTGGCTCCTGTCGGGAGTCCAGCCACTGAAGGAAAACCGAACCATCAGAGATGGTCTTGCCAGAGTCGGAAGCCAATTTGGGCATGGGGGTCAGTGGGTTCTGATGCACAGGTGCACTGTACGATGGGTAGTAATTCTGTCAACAAACATTTATCAAATATCTGCTGATGCCCTCAGCCCCGGACACTCGCCACAAGGATGGAGACAAGCTTTCGGCAGAGCATCGCGGACTGGGAACGAGAACACACACTGATGAGCAAGGCTGCCCTTAGTGCCTGCTGGCAGGAGATGGAACACAGGTTTTAGAACAACCTGAGCATTTGTTTGCTCCAACAGAGACTGGGAAGGTCACTGGGGTCATTGATCCAGTCAATTAGTTCAGCACACGTGTTGTCAAATCCAGCATTGTCACAGCCCCAGTTCCCATCCAGCATCAAACCTGATTTCAGCCCTTCCTGGAGCGGCTTCCACAGGGCGAGACAGCAGGTCAGGTGACGGCCTCCCTGGCTGGCTACAGGGACACGCACACTGGTCGCTTCTTTGTCACCTCGTTGTACTCCACTAGTTCTCAGGCATCCAAGATAAATGAAGTAGTGGGCCTGCCTCGGTCTTGTTCAGAATGGACGGACATCGGCCTTCCTCTCCAACAGCGTTTGCAGGTTGCTATAGGCAGTGGAATCCTTTTAGCAAAATAAAACTCCCCTGAAACTCTAATATGTTAACAGGTAAACAGGGCCCTCTGAGCCTGTCCTTCCCCCAGGTGCCCGGCCTCCGGGCAACCTTGGAATCTCGGGACACAGCTGCTCCGAGATGCCTGCAGCACCAGTGTTTGCCTCGGAGGCAGAGACTGCAAAGTGCCCTCCCACTATCCTGTGGCCCTTCTTTCATGGTCACCAAATTCTAGTGATGGTGGGAATGAAGCCGGCACCAAGGCAGCATTCTCGAGCCTGTCCTGCTGTTAGGCAAGGCCAGTGCAGTGACGAAAGTCTGGCCAGTAATGTGTAGCTGGCAGTGTTATATGAGGCTCCTTACAATGGAGAGTCGTACCTTCTTTATCCTGTTCTTCCTCGTTCCTGCTGGCTGAAATATGGGCATGATGGCTGGAGCACCAGCAGCCATGTTGGACCATTAGGTGACTTTGAAGTCGGAAGCTATGCTTTGGAGATGGGGGGCAGAAAAGAAGACAGAGCCTGGTCTGAATGACTTCGTGGCGTTGTGCAACCAGTTCTGCATTGCTGTCTCAGGACTGTGGTGTGGGAAAATAAGTCCTGTGTCTCTAGTGCAACATGGTTTAGGCTTCTGTACAATTTGCAGCTACAGCAAGTCCTAACTGATACAGAACCTGTCTGGGGTTAACTTTTCTAGTACAAATTCCCACTATGGCTCTCTTCTTATGTATATTTAGAAGAAATACAGAAAACTAGATAGGATAAGGCCATACAGCCAAATATGTGTGGACCAGATTTATTACAAGACTAGAGACCCAGTGCATAAAATTCATGCACTCGGGGGGTCCCTCAACCTGGCCTGTGTCCTCTCACAGTCCGGGAGCCCTAGGGGATGTCCAACTGCCTGCATAGGCCCACTCCCCACCTGAAGTCACACAGCTGATGAGTTGAAGAGCAGCAAATGAAAGGGGACATAAAGTGTAAGCTAATGAGAAGGACCATCTGAGGGTCTTTTGAGTTACTTTACATTTTAGCAATGTGGCAGGGCCTTAGAAGATTGGACTTGCAATCTCCTTCAAAATCTGAATGTGAGGCGAGGGAGCTCTGGAATCAGACGGGCATGGAACAAGTCCTTGCTCTTTCCTTTCCAAAGGTGGGGTCTTGGGTGAAATACTTCGGATTCCCTGAGCTTCAGGCTGCCTCACACAGTGAGGGGTGAGGGCAGACAATGCATGTGTTCAAATCAGCAATATTCACAACAGTTAAAAGGTGAAAGCAGCCAAAGTGTTCGTTGACAAATGATGGTAACAGAATGTGCTCTCCCTGCAATGGAATAGTATTCAGCCTAAAAAGGAAGAACTTCTGACACACACTACAATGTGGGTGAACCTTGAAGACATTGTGCTGAGTGATATAATCTAATTACAAAAAGGGAAGTTCTGGATGTTTTAATTATTAAAGCCTCTGAAGTAACCACATAAACACAAAGTACAATGGTGGTTGCCTGGGGCTGGAGAGGGGAGAATGGGAGTTGTTTGATGGGGATGGAGTTTCTGTTTTGCAAAATAGAAAAGTTCTGGGGTTGGTTTCACAACACTGTGAATGTACTTATGACCCTAAACTGTACTCTCAAAAATGGTTAGGTAGTGAAATTCATGTTATGCATATTTTACTACAATAAAAAAAAAAACACCTGTTGGGAGAGTAGCAACAGATTATAAAAAAGACAGCATGCAGAGTGGGGTGAAGGAGCTGCAGTGACTAGGTGAAGGGCAGAGATGCATTTGGAAATGATGTCCGTAAAAGTTGTGTTCCAAATTAAATTGGCCCATTTATGAACCGGCTCATGTAGCTGGAATCCGGCTGGACAAAAATGTT
>PVJN01025533.1:0-29948 GCA_004026805.1 Lasiurus borealis | reverse complement strand
CCCCCCCCCCCCCCCCCCCCCCACCGTTAGGACTGCCTGTGGACTTCGATCAGTACAACGACTTGCACCTGCCAGCGGTCATCCTCAAGACCTTCCTCCGGGAGCTTCCCGAGCCCCTGCTCACCTTTGACCTCTACCCTCACGTGGTGGGCTTCCTCAGTGAGTGCCTCTCCCACCCCAGGTCTGAGCTGCTCCCGTGCTAGACTCGGAGCAGGCGGGGTCTCCCCTCTAGTCTCGTGTGAGGGCTTCCTGCGCCAGCCAGTCTTGGGCCCCCGTAACCCCGGCCCCCGTTCTTCGTAGACATTGATGAGAGCCAGAGGGTGGAGGTGACGCTGCAGGTCCTTCAGACGCTGCCCGAGGAGAACTACCAGGTGCTTCGTTTCCTCACTGCCTTCCTGGTGCAGGTGAGTGTGCCTCTCCCTGGAGGAAGGAGGGAGGAGGGAGGAGCGCCGGCCGCTGCTGCTCCGGGAGCCGGGAGCCGGGCAGGGGAGCTGGGTCTGCGGCCCTGCTGCAGCCCGCTGGCTTCCCTCCACAGGTGTCTGCTCAGTGTGACCAAAACAAGATGACCAACACTAACCTGGCTGTGGTCTTTGGCCCCAACCTGCTGTGGGCCAAGGATGCTGCCATCACTCTCAAGGCCATTAATCCCATCAACACCTTTACCAAGTTCCTCCTGGACCATCAAGGGGAGTTGTTCCCTACCCCTGACTCCTAGGGGCTCAGCCCCGCCCCTGCCCACCAGCCCCCTTCTCTGATAGCCCTTCCTTGGGAGCCCAGTGTGGACTCTTCCTCCTGGCATCAGCATTCAGGGAGCCCAGGGCTCCTGCCCAGGAAGAGGTCATGAGGCCCGCGGAGATAGAAGCTGGAGCCAGCCACCTGGGCAGCTCCTCCCCCCCTTCTTTCCAGTCCACCTCGCCGGCCCTGGAGGCCCAGCGGTGACCATGAGACATTTTTCTTCGCCTTATACTTCTCCTGCCTCCTTGGTCCCTGCTCCTGCAGGGCTGTGCCGAGCTGGCCCAGACCGTGCCAGTGGGAGGGCTGGCTCCAGCAATCCTTTCCTGCTTTCTCCTGCCTCTCTGCCTGGCAACTGCAGATGCCAAAATCACCATCAGCTGGGATGGTGGCCGGGCTGGTCCGCCCCCTCCTGATTGCCGGGGAATGAAAAGCTGAGCTGGCTGAGGCAGGCCCCGCCGAGGCTCCTCTCTGTCTGGGTGCAGGCCTGGGTGCAAGCCCTCTGCTCTGTCCTCCCCGCAGCATGGGTACTGCCACAGCTAAGGAATTCAGCCTGGAGTCTGCTTCCTGTTTCTGCCTTCTCTTCCACACACCCTGGCCAGCTCTTCCCAAGCAGCACTGCCCCAGAATGTTCTAACCCCCTGCTTCTGCCTGGACACAGCTTGGGTGACATGGCTGAGTTCTAGCATCCATTTGAGATAGGTAGCACCCCCACCCTGTGAGACCCCTCGTGCCTGAACAGGGGAGCAGGCTCAGCCTCTCTGCCTTGTCTAAGGACAGACTCTAGGCCAATGGCTCTTGCAGTCAGTCCTGTGTGGTGTGGAGTCACACTGGTCTCTGCTCTGGCCAGAGGCGACTCGGTGCCTGAGGATCTGGCTGGTTCCTTCCTCCTCCTGGGCAGGGATTTTGCTAGTTAGATCTAGCAGCCTTCCCCAGGGAGGAGGGGTCCCAGGACCCTGTTGTCTTCCAGACAACCTGGACTCCAGTGATGGTGGCCGTCCTGCATTCCAACTGTATCCTTTAGAATTACACTCCTTCCTGGTGAACACGGAGAATGCCCCCCCTGCCACCCCTTCCTGTAGTCTTGATTTCTGGCAGTTGGGAAAACCCTGAACAGTGACCCTGTCCCCACAGCCTTGGCCAGAGGTGGAGCGGGGGGTCCTCACTGACCAGCCCAACTCCTTTTGGCCGCTCTCCCAGGGCACTGGTGTCAGGGCTGCTGGTACCTGGCTGGCTGCTGGTTCTGTTGGTGTCTCTAGCCTGGGTACAGGCCTCAGCTTCCTGCCCTACTTTGTGTATCAGGTGTTCACAGTCCCTTTTCCTGGGAGCCTATGGATCTGTTTGGTCTTTCCCTTCCCCTGCCCTACCGGTTAGTAGGGACTGGGGGAAGGGCTTGTACTGTGAATCAAGTGTACACATTCACACTTCATGAATTCCTTGGCATCAATCATGTATTTCACCTCTGCACTTTTTGTATTTCAATAAAAACGGAGATGAAAACTGCCCATCTGACTATTAAAGAAGTGGACATGGAGTTTCTGAACTGGGCGGGAAGCGTGTAGCTGCAGAAGAGCAGATGGGGCCTCAGAAAGCCCCTGCCCAGTCCCTCTGGCCCCCTTCCTCCTCTGGTTCGCTTGGGAGGGGGATGAGGCCAGCTTTCTGGGTGAGTCCGTCTTGCAGGCCTAGTGTGAACAGTCACCTTCCAGTGTTGGCACCTGCAGCACTCCAGCTAGCCGCCATGTGAGTAACCCCTGGCCAACGACTCTTCTGTCCCCCAAATGGAGTGGGCTTTGGTGGACAACAGCCTGGGGTTTAGATTCAGGCAGGGTTTGAGTCTTCGTTCCATCACTTGCTCTCACTGGTGACAGTTGTAAAGTTGGCCCCGCCTCTGAGACCATGCCTTCATCTGAGGACCAGAAAGAATGTGTACAGTACAGTGTCCCGTGGTAACTAATGACCATCATTTCCCAGTGAACAAAGCGCCAGCCCCAACCTGTGCAGCAGCTGCGATTGAAGGCCTCACCGGACAATCCCCCTCTCCCCTCAGAGCCTGTTCCCACCTGCCGTGCACTTACATGGAGTCACGGAAGGCCCCGTTTTCCTTTCCTCGCTTGAGGCTTTGCTTTGCTTTAGAGGTTAAGACAGTAACATTTATGTGTATTTTACTGTAATTTTCTACAAAGTGGTTTGTTACTATGAGGGCAGGCCAGAATTTCCCTTGGCACAGTGGTCAAGGTCGGGTTCCAACAGTTAGCTGTTTGCCTGCCAGTAGCAATCGGAGGCGATGCGGCCTCAGCTGGGCCTGTTGTGTTTTCTCGTCATCGCTTGCTTGGGCTGGGGGGGCCGGCCCGGAGCTGCAGATCAAACACATTCGTCAGGGTTGGTGGTTGAACACTGGCACCGAGCTCCAGGAAGCTCGTCCCGGGCACACCGTGGCCCTCGGCCAGGTAGCAACAGAAGGCGCAGGCGGCCTCTCTCCATGGCTCTCCGCTCTGAACTGGGTGACTGTTTAGAACACAGGGGATGTGACCCAGGGCAACGAGGAGGGGAGCAGGAGATGGAGAGAGCTGTTTACTTGGGTTGGGCTCTTGGCAAGGCCTCTGCTGAGTGACTCAAAAGCCAGTTTACCTCTGCCTTAGCAACAACAGGTCTCGGGATGGATTGTAGGGATATGCTTTAAAGGGGCAGGACATGATTTTCAGACCCGGGGATACTAACACTTTGCTTTTGGGGGCTCCCATTAGGACGTCAGGACGCCAGGGAATGTTCGCCGCCATTTCTAACCCAGGGCTTTGCTGACTCTATCCTGAGTGGCTGCATGGTTAGTGTGTGCAGTTTACAAACAGGCAAGGGCTCCCCAGCCTATGACAGTGGATAGGCCCATTCTCTTCAGCCCCAGGTTTGGGCTGCAATGAGAATTGTCTAACTAGCCCTTCTCTGGCCTGGGGCCCGCCTTCAGCCCGAATGGCTTGAGGCAACCCAGACAGCAGGTGCCAAGGTCTGTCAGGCAGCTGGTGTCTTGCTGCTAGAACTGCCTCTGCCTCTGGGACACTGGCTCCAATCCAGCTCCCTTCTGGGAGGCAGGAGGGCCGCTTGGCCAGGGCTGAGATGCCTGCTGCACTGGTCTCTGGGGGGCCAGGCAGGAATAATCCCTGAAGAGCCCACCCCAGTGCCCTGAGCAGCTCCACAAACTGGCATGGGCTCTGACTCCCTGCTCCTCATCCAACCCCTTCCCTTCAGTCTGTGTGCTCAGCCATAACCCCCTGATCAGGAAACAGATCCCAGGCAGCTTGGGGAGCCCCACACCCCCTGCTGGCTTCTGCTAGAAACATGAAAGACTGTTGTCTTTCCCTTCAAGCCAGAAGCCAGCCATTCCTCCAGGCCAGGCTGCATGGTAAAGGATGTATTGCAGGGGGAATAGAGCTGATGAGATAGACTGGCCTACATTTTATGGAGATTCTACTGTGCGTGTGCTTAATTTAATATGCCCGTCTACTTCATACACATGATCTCACTGAATATTCACATACAAGCCCCGAAATGGGAACATTACAACCCAGAAAAAGGAGGCTCTAAGAACTTTCCTGACCAGCCCAAGCTTGTACAGCTGATAGGTGGCCACATGCCCAGAGTCAAATCAGCTGTGACTGATTAGCCTCTCCGAGCGTTACGTGGCCCCATCTCCCCCTCCCGTGGAGCCTGTGGCTGACCGTGGCCTGCACAGAAATGGGAGGCAGTGGGGCTAAATATTAGACAACTGTCGGGACAGGAAGCTGTAAAGTACAGAAAAAAATTTATTGGAAATCTCTTGAATACATTTTAAAGTATAACTCGGTATTTCCAAACAAGGTAGGCTGGAGGAGGGGAGGGACTCTGCCCCCTGGAGACAGATGACTGGTCCCAGCCCCACCCCCTGTGCTGCAGAAGTCAGTCTAGGCTCATACCTCTCATTGTACAGGGCGGAGGGGCAAGGGCCAGCCTTGACCATTGCTCTGCTCCTCCCTGGCTCAGCGCAAAGGCAGGGCGCAGCCTCCGTGGCCTCTCACGGATGGGGTCCTGAAGAAAGGTTGCTGCCTGCACAGGCCAACCATGAGGACATCAAGGCCAAAGGCTCTGACTCCGGCTGTGCACTCAGGACTTTGCACACTTGGCCTCAAAAGGGCAGTGGCTGAGACATTGGGGCGGGTTGGTGGGGAGAAGGCGAGAGATAACTTGCAGTGGGCCTCCACCCTTCTCGGTACTGGGCTGTGAGGATCGTCCACTGGGCTGTGGATTGGTTTAGCAGGTCCTGGGTGTGCTCTGGCCTAAAGATAGGGGGGCCAAGCTGGACACCACTGCTGGGGACATTTCTCTGCGGCAGAGAGCACATGCACAGGGCAGGGCTCCGCCTAACGGAGGCAGCATCAGAGCCCACGCAAGCCCTCAGAGATCAGCTCTGTCGGTGGGAACAGTATCACATGCATTTACTACAAGCAACCGAGGGCCCTGTGCTCCAGCTGCTGCCAATGAACACCCCTGGCGGGTCAGGAGGAAAGGGGCAGGCCTAGGTCTCCACGGCCAAGTCTACCGGTTAGGCTGGGAGAGGGACAGCCTAGGAGAGTGAGGCCAGGCACTTGACTTGCCCAAGGAACAATACCTGAAGGGGTGAGTCAACCATGTGCCAGCTTTAGTTTCTCAACAAGGAACCAGTAAACCGCAGGGCAGGGTACAGACCGGGGGATTAAAGGAGGGTGGTGGCCAGGCCCAAGTGAGAGGAGGAAAAGGGCCCTTGATGCAGCCCTGAGAAACAGAAGCAAGTGCCCCAGGAGGGGCCTGTCTGGACTGCCCCAGGCCCACCACGTAATGCCCATGGGCATGATGTGCGGCACACTCCAGGGGTCACCCCACAGAGCACCCGGCTTCCTCGGCTGCCAGAACAAGCCAGTCACTGCAGGCGCCGTGAGAGATCCCAGGCTCTCCCCGGGAACGTGTAGGTGGCCTGTTGTCAGTGCAAATGCACCAGCCCTGTTCTCAGCTCCCACCTTCTATGTGTGGGAGGGAAGACCCCCCAGAGCAGCAACCTAGAATCTGGGGAACCTCCACAGGAACAGGCCCCGCCCCAGGAAGAGGCCCCTCCCTTTCCCCAAGAGAAAACATCTAACCTCAAACATAATTTCTCTATAAAATATGTGACTTCTCTGAAAGTAATAAATAATTACCATATACCATATTCTATAACCAAGGAGCAGCAACAGGGGAGGGAAGGGAAGGGGAGAGAACTGCTGTGACTCCAACCCTAGAGACACAGGATTTGGTTTCCATGTAGCTGAGGAGCTGAGCACAGGCAGCCGCCAGGGCTGCTCAGACCCTCCGCTGGGGTGGCACAACCTTCCGGGGTGGGGATGGCTGACTTCTGAGTTCTCATCTTGGGCAGAAGGCCTGTCATATTGCCAAAAGTCCAGGGGCAGCGGGAGGGAGAGAGGAAGATGCCAGAACCAAAGGAGACAACAGAGCCGGCTGAACCCTTCCTTCCTCCCAGCGCGGCCTCCTTCCTCTCTCTGCTCCACACCAACCTCTGGGCCACCAGCTGGAATGTCAAACGGTCGGTGGTAATGGCGACAGGCGATGGGGCCAGTTGCAGGGAGAAGGGGGGCCGCCTTTGTGAACAAAAGCAACAGGCCCTGCTGAGGGCCCTTTTGTTACAAAGTCTCCCCATCTCCACGGCCAGAGGCCGAGTCCTCTTCGATGCTCTAACAGGGCCGGAATATTGCCATGAAATCGCCAGGAGGGGCAAGAGCAGGGACTTGGGGTCCCCATGGCAGAAAGCAGCCTCCCCTCCTCCTGGCTGGGAGCAGGACGAGGAATGGGAACAGCTGAGGAATGGGAGGCTCTCTCTCTCCCGGGACCACAAAGGGGGAGGCCGCTGGTACTCGAGGACACCAACTTTACTGCAGTGTTTCCACAAAGGCATCGAACTCGCGGACGTTCTTCTCGTGCACAGCCAGCTTCTCCGGCAGCGAGTCCTGGGCCAGAAGGGAGAGAAGAGCTGCTGGTTCAGGGAGGGCCTTGACGAGATAGCCAACCCCATCACCCTGGGCTGAGGAAGGGGGCACAGGTCAGCGGTGCTGGACCGGGAGAGCAGGATTCTGGGCGACCAAGCGGGCAGTGGACAAAGGGCTCAGGTTTCTGTGGGGCTCGGGAGGGGGCTGCACAACAGCCTAGGGAATCGAAGTAAGCCCACACTGAATGATCTAGAAAAGGACCACAGCACCCGTAGGATGACAGAAATTAAACAGGAAATATCTCTGGCACAGACTGGTCTGATACAGCCCGGGCAGCTTTGGAAGGACTGGCTGCAACACCACTTGAGAGGCTTCTTGGGCAGTTCCTGCCACCACATTTCAAGTGTGTGTTTGCGTGTGTGGGGAGGGGGGTGGGGGGGCTCGGGTTCCAGTGGCTAAAATTAGAAGCCAGACTCTGGGATCAAAGCTTTGTTTTGCGAGCTCAGTCTGACCGTGGACAAGTTATTTGGTCACAGAGTCAGTTTTCTCATCTGTAAAATGAAATGAGACAACCTACCTCTTAGGTTGTTGAAGAATGGTATAAGGCACTTAGAAAAATGCTTGGCACCTAAGCCTTGATAAAAGTTAATAATAATTATATTATTACTGCACTGTTAATACTACTGAGCATACGTTTTTGTTTACAGCAAAACAAGGGCAACAATTCCTAGATTGCTATTCTAGAGTCATCTCGTAATTTCAGTGTTGGAGGAAATGTGCCACCTCGGACAGAGGATATCTGCCTGAAGTGGCTATCTCCTGACATCTCGTGGCACTGGACACCCAAAGCTTGTGGCTGTCCAGGGCACTCCCTGGCACTGCAAGGCAGGAAACAGAATCCCTAAGTCAGTGTGGCAACGACAGAATCAGGACACCTGGCTAAACAGAAGCACTACGAGCCGAGGAATGGCTCTCTGAGGAGAGAGCAAGAGCACCAACGCTCGGGACCTTAGGATTTTCCTGCCCTGTTCGCCTGGCATGTGCCTGGCAAGCTGAGCAGCTGGAGGTGAGAGCTGTTGGAGCAGCTTGGCTCCGTGGCATCAGCAAGAAGACACCAAGCACAGAACAGGAGTGTGTGAGAAATGCTGAGCCCCTGCAAAAGGAGGAAGCGAGTGCAAGCAAATTCAAGATAATGACTGCCGGGTAGAATGCAAATCTCAAGTGCAATCAAAAGAAGATAATGAAAAAGAAAAAGATAATGGTCTAACGGAAGACCACTCCTATCACAGAGAAGATGGGAGGTGTGGGAGAGGGGGTAATAACAGGAAGAAACTTTCAGGTCTGTGGAGCAGAAATGACATCAAGGGGGAAGGAAGGTCAGAGGATGAAATGGGGTCAGGGAAAGGGTTTCCATACCAAGTCCTCAGCCATGGACTGTGCCCCGATATCTATGGAGAGGCTGCTCAGCTGAGGGGGGTTCTGAAATTCACGATAGAAGGTCCCCAAGTCCATCGGAAGAATGTCATCTTTAGAAAATGCCGGTTTCTTAAGAAATAAGACCAGATTCAGTTTAGCTCACCAAGGTCCATAGAGGAAAATCAGAAATGAACACCCCTCTTTCCTTCCAATAAATTATCAAAGAAAAGGTTGCTGCAGGCTTATCTTAGAGGGAGAAGTCCCACACCTTTTCTCTTCTGGACAGCTGCATTCTAATCCTGCTACCTTTCCCCTTCCTCGGTTAAGGTTATGTCACCTTCCATTAAATTCCTTTCCTCAGCACAGGGCTATCCACTCAGGCATGAACAGAACCCACTGGGAAATCTCCATTTAGAGCTGACTTGCATTATGTCAATCAAAGACATGGCACAACATGCCTTCTTGTTCTTTGGCTTCCAAACGTCCTCAGGCAGGCTCTGAGGGCAGGTTTCCCACATACACTGCCCAATGGGGGCCCATCTGCTCCCTGTGAAGGAGTCCGCTTAGAATGCAACGGATGCCTTAGGTTTATTTCCCCTGCAGCAGCAAAGGCCAAGAAAGGTGAAGGCAACTTACGAAGTCGATCATGACAAAGTCATCGTGGGTATTGCCACTGCTGCCACCGCTGGAGCCATCAGAGTGCAAGCTTCCCTGGAGAGGAGACTCAGTCTCTGGGGAATCTGGAGGATTCACCTGGTTCAGGATAAAGCAGAGGAAGGGGCTGGTTCTCTGCACCGGGGGCAAGTTACTGTTAACAATGGAGGGTTCTGTAAGAGCAATGCTGACGTGGGCAGGGCCGATATGCCCAGGAAGGGCCATGACCCCCATACCATATCATTGGGAACTTTAGACTCACCATGGGATCAGCATCCTCCAGTTCTAAATTCTTGGGAGCAAACATGGCAAAGGGTATGTCCAAACTTGTCAGTGTCACCTGAAAAGACACAAGAGAAAGTATTAGTGCCTGCCCCGCACCCAGCTTCCATGTTTCCCTAGAAGCTGCCAGAAGCCTGGAGGCCTGCAAGTTTGCACAAGGCTGACTGCACTGCCCTCAGGTTCGTGTTGGAAATCCCCCAGTTTCCACCACCTCCCACCACAGGCCCACAGCATAAGCAGGGGTTAGGGCTTTCCAAGACCTCAGGACGTCAGCTTTGGAAACTTGACCCACAGTAACTCAGTGACAACTGTTCAATGGCAGAGCCAAAGAGGAATCTCCTACTGAGGCTGAAGTGTTAAGGGCAGAGATAGAATATTGGGGACTATTTTTAGTTATCCTATATAATAAAAGGCCTATATACAAATTGACTGAGCCATGGACTACTGGTCAGCTGATTTCTCAACAGAAACTATGCAGACCAGATGGGAGTGGCAAGAAATATTCAAAGTGATGAATAGCAAGCACCTACAACCAAGATTACTTTACCCAGCAAAGCTATCACTCAGAATTGAAGGTCAGATAAAGAGCTTCACAGATAAGAAAAAACGAAAGGAGTTCGTCAACACCAAACCAGTATTATATGAAATGCTGAAAGATACTCTTTAAGAAAAGGAAGAAGAAAAAGGTAAAGATCAAAATTATAAACAACAAATACATATCTATCAACAAGTGAATCTAAAAATCAAGTGAATTAAAAATCCAATGAACAGAATAAACTGGTGAATATAATAGAATCAGGGGCATAGAAAGGGAGTGGACTGACAATCCTCAGGGGGAAAGGGGTGAGGTGGGTGC
This sequence comes from Lasiurus borealis, assembly GCA_004026805.1. Lineage (NCBI taxonomy): Eukaryota > Metazoa > Chordata > Mammalia > Chiroptera > Vespertilionidae > Lasiurus > Lasiurus borealis. Next base: position 20,027 of record PVJN01025533.1, on the reverse strand, counting down.
GGGAAGGGACTGGACAAAAATCGTACATGTATGGATGAGGACAATGTGGGGGAGGAGGTAAGGGCAGAGGGTGGGGTGGGAGCCGGGTGGAGGGGAGCTATGGAGGGGGGAAAAAGAGGAACAACTGTAATAATCTGAACAATAAAGATTTATTTAATAAAGTCACAGAACAATATGTTGTGGGAATTTTTAGACAGATGAGAGCAGAGGAGGGATACAAAAGGTCATCAGGGTGGAAAACCCAGGTACCTAGCAATGGACAATTGTAGGGTGGGACCCTTACCCTCCCCTAGCATATGGCTGGTCTGGAGGTTTGGACCCCCTGACCTTTCCTCCCTAGAGATAACATCTAGGCCACAGAGAATGTGGAGACCAGCATCACTGAATAATGACACCCACCCCTGCACAGTGCGGCTCAGTGGTAGAGCACCAACCTATAAACCAGGTCACGGTTTGAGATTCCTGGTAAGGGCACATGCCTGGGTAGTGGGCTTGATCCCAGCAGGGAGCTTGCAAGAGACAGCCGATCAATGATTCTCTCTCATCATTGATGTTTCTCTTCCTTCCTCTCTGAAGTCAATACAGTATTTTTTTTTAAATAAGCCCCCTCCTCCCCACCTTGGTTTGGACAATCAGTGGAGACCACAACCCTGAATGGACACACCTGGGAAACTACTGACTATTTGAGCGAGATCTTCCCCTGGGAACTCTCCTAAAATCTCCACCCTTAAAACTCACAGGACTGAAGGGACTCAGTGCACAGCCGCTGGGACCTTTCCCTTTCCCCTCAGCCCTCCATGCACGTTACCATTAGCTTCCTCCCTCCCTTCCTTTATCTCCATAATTTGTTTCCTAAGCCCATTTCTACTAAGAACTACTTATTTTTCTGCCTCTGTAATTTACCCAATGAATGTTCTCTTATCGTTTGGGTCTTGGCTCTGAATTCTTTCCTGGCCAGAACCCAAGTACTGAGGTTGCTGAACCCAGGGTTGTTCCGACACCACCAGTCAGACAACTGGTGCCGTTCCTACCACCTACAATATTCTTAACTTCCGAAGGGTATCACAGGTCATTAACACCCTTCCCAAAAATTCCCACACACACATACACAATTCAAACATCATGTCAGTGGCTGCACAAATCCCAAGCTGAGAGACCCGCCTGTAAGGCCTCACTCAGACGTGGCTCAGAGGTGGCAATGGCAGAAAAATCACCTGGTTGATGGGTTTGTTGACAAAAGCCCCCACTTTTCGGGCAAAGATGGTCTCCAAGACATCATGGGGAGAGGCCCGTCCCTCACTACTGTTCGATACGGTTTCAGTGTCCTCGCTGGAAAAGAAATGTGATGTTGGTACTCGTTCCCCACCCACAGCAGAGCCTCCTGGTTCCCCATGAACCCACCCTCCGTGGGCTGCAGCCTCGGGTAGGAACTGCCCCACCCACCCACTTAGTGGGAAACGGCACATATGGTCTGGCCACTGTCACTGTCACCTGCCCTCTAAGGTGAGAGCAGAGGGAAACATTTCCTGGAACAACTGAAACCATGCATATGTGAACAAAATTCAGTGTTACAATTGTGTAAAGCTTCTCTGAAATACCAGTAAGCTTCAGTCACTATGCATAGAGCAATCATACATATAGGCAAGCAGATCCCCACAATTGTAATTTAAATTTAATTACAGAGACAGACTCAAGATTTTAGCTGCTTTCCACCTCCTAATTTTTATTTTGCTTAGTTATCTAAAAATACAATAAGATGGCATAGTACAATGTTGAAGTTTAAACCTTACCTCACAAGGAACATTATTCCAGGACAAGAGTCGCAATTTAACTGTCTATAGAGCCAGAGCTTTTTAACCCACAACAAATCCCCGGGGCTGGGGTCCTCGGTGCTCTTTACCTGCCCTTCCCTCACCCCAAAACATCCCTCCGGTCAAAGACACGTTTAGTATCGCTGTTCCCACTGACCCCTCTGTGGCCCTCCATCGGATGCTGGGTCCTGGGCGGGAGGGCGTTCCAAGCCAAGAAACAAGGGCCCATGTTGTGGCTGCCAGACCAGTGAGCAGCAGAGGCTAGGAAAGCTCTTTTGGCCAAAAGCAGGGGCTCAAAGTGGGGTGTGGGCTGTAAACTCCAACGGGCCTCTGGCTCCAGTCAACAGGAGGACTTAGGAAAGGCCTGTGCTCTGCATTTAAAAACCTCCTGCACTGGAGTCGAGGCTCAAAAACTGGAGTGTAAAAGGACTAACAGGATCTTCCTTTGGTTATCTAACAGGGGGAAGGATAAGAGGATGGAAGTTTGGAAAGTCAGGAATGAAAGTATTATTTTTCCTGATGGATGGTGCAAAAATTTGACCTTCCCAAACAATTCCCTTCCCATCACTCCACTGTGGGAATGAAAAAAACAAACAAACAAAAAAAACCCAGAAATTTCTATTATCCAAAATTCATTTAGGATGTGGCAGGGCAATCAACGTCATTACCTCTGGGGACTTCCAGTGAAGGAAGGCAGGTCAGAACAAGACAGCCTCATGTCCCCACGGGAGAGCTCCGCGTGTCATGGAAAGAGTGAGCAGGACTTAAGACCAAGGAGCCTAGCGAGGCTTGTGCCAGCCACTTTGTAAGCCAACTGCTCTCAGGCAAATTACTTAATTCTTCTGAAATCCTGTCCTCTTTTCAAAGGAGGTAGCAGTGGTGATCTTTGTAAGGTGGGATTATGAAAACTTCCTTTCCCACCTAATCAATGTATTATTTAAATTTCACAGAATGTATCAATTGCTGCAACTGAAAGATGACAAAAGATTTTTTTAAATATTTAAAGAGAAAAAATAGTTTTCTAAATGATCTCCATGAAGCACTCACATAGCAGAAAAAAGAAAAGCAATCCTGATCACCATCACAGATGCACATGGCTCAGCTTCACGGTAAACACCCTGTCTGGTCCTCAGGAAACAATGAAGACCGAATCCAGGAAAATAAATCTTGGATAAAAGAAACACATCTGAACCCCTCACTGGATGAAGGTGTAAGAGCCCCTTCTGTTTACTGTGAGCAGTGAGGCCTGGCCAGCTTCCTTACACACCAGCTGCAATATGAGATTCTTATCGGTAACGTAAAGGAATGCATGCTTGGGGCCCAGCAGCCAAGCCTGAGCCAGTGCTGAAAGCCACTTTCTACCAATGACAGATAAGGGCGTTTCAGAGAAGACTGCCCCTCCCTGGCCTGAGCATCAGCAGAGGCAAGACGGGAACTCACCTGCTGGAAGGTGTGGCAGCACAGTGGGCCCCGTCAGAAGGGGTGTAGGTTGCCAATCTCTCCTGATCGGCCTGGGCACCGTGGGCAGGCTGGTTGGGAGCAAGAGGTACCCCACCTTCCTTCCCTGGAACCATGAGCTTTAGGGGAAAAAAAAAAAAAATACAGTGAATTGTGGCAGCCTCAGGCAGAAAGACACTCAGGGCCTAGCATGATAGCATCTGTGTCTGAGTTTCTCCATCACCAATGCTGCCATCTACTGAGCGGGAAACCTTGGCTCTGTATCCTCCCTGGGACTCCGTTAATGGGACACATGCACGGCAATGACTACAGGAGGAAAAGGAAAGAGGGAGAAGCTCTTTTTTCTTTCCTGAAGCTTAAGAGGCCCCTACCTCTCAGAGACACATTAGCTCTCCTAAGTCACAGAAGAGCTTTGCTTCCAAACACTTAGAAGAATGAAACTGGTATCTCAAGAGGCCCCTCAACTGCCTCAAGGCGGGGAGGCAGCAAGGAAACTCCCAGGGTCTGCCCCGTCTTTAAAGATACCTGATGAGGATGTGTGGTGTTTAAGCCAGCTGCAAACACTACTGGATAAGCCAGGTCAGCTGATCCAACGCCCAGGGCAGCAGGCTGATAGGAAAGGCGAGAGCTTGAGAGCTAAGCAAGAGAAAAACAAAGAAGGGCAGAGGAAAAGAGGAGGAAAACACAGGCAAACCGGGAGCATGACTAATGATCAAGATCAGAAGAAAGGGAAGGAATGGATCCCAGCCTACATCCTCAGGATACGAGGGGCCTGATGGAAGGGTTAAGCACAGACCAGGAGGACATTTCTTTTTAGATGGAAAAAAAAAACAAAAAACACACCCAGACTTGTCTGCAGTGGACTGAGGTTCCAAGTCTGTGGCCTTATGAAGGCCTCAATGACTCCCTCGCCACGCCCTTTTCTCAGCTAACGGTTTCTGTGTCCCGCCCAGCAGGTCTGTGGAGCACAAGCTGGGGCAGAACTTGTAGCCAAAGTCATCAGTTTTTCTCAGGTCATTCTATTTTCTCCTCCGTCCTGGAGGTCCCTTCAGAACAGAAGGCGTTTCTCTAATCACACCCTCCCTCACCTCTGGGCATGGGAGGGTTCTTATTTTTGTTGAAAAAGAAAGAATACCACTCTTGGATTGTTTATTTGGAAAGAAGATATAAATAACTCCATGTATTTTTCACATCATTGGGAGGGGGCAAGTGAAACACCCTATTTTGGGCTGCTCTTGCTTATGGCTATGTCCTGTTAAAAATCAATTACCAAGTCTCAAAATAACCCAAAGAACATTTGGGGACATTTAAATAGCGATATCCTGTACTTCATTTACCGTTTTTAAATAAAAGATGCATCTAATTTACCCCTTCTTCCCAGTGGACTCACTTGATGGGAAAAGGCCAGTCCTGCCATGGGGACCCTCAGGGTGTCCGTCACCACAGGAGGAGGGGTCTGAAAATGTGCCTTTGTAACAGTAAACACACACTGTGCACAGGTACAAACAGAGACAGGAGAAACAAGAGAAGAAAAAAAAGAAAAGGGACTTGAGAAAGAAGTGAAAAAACTCCAAAGGGGCAGCAGAAACAGAGGCTAAAATGCACAATGAAGGTCAGGCGGAGAAAGCTGCATGAGTGCCTTCCCAAAAGGGCGGCCGGAGCCATCTGAAGAGATGTTTATCCCAGGATGCTCCATTGCATGCGGGTCTCCCTGATGAGCTGGTGGAAAACACAGCTGAGTCAGGCTGGAATGACTTGGCAAAACAGAGAACCCTGCACCAGGCATTAGTCTGTCTTTAGTCAAGAGGCTGTTAGAGATCAGCCGCCAATAGGAAGGCCCAAGAGCAGCCAAAAGGTGTACTCAGGGTGAATAAGGAACAGGTTAAAATGTTAGAATCTTCAGAGACAGGCTTAAAAAGTTGACCTTTGGACGAATAAAAAAAGTTGACCTTTGTTGACAGGAACTTTAAAATACCCAGGTACCCAGCTGCACTTTCCTACGTCATTCCAGGGAAGATGAGTTAGAGCGTACAGATGTAGGCACAGGGCTGAGTGTATGTGTGCATGTGTATTCTTATTCTTATTTTTGGGTCTTGCTGTTCTGTCTTTAATAAGTCTCACCAACTATCTATTTCATGCTTGGAATTGAAAGTAGGACCTTAAGTCACAATAGCAGGTTCAGGATCACAACTGTTAACTATTTCTAGACTCAAATGACACCATGATCCTTATTTTGTTGATGAAACGAACATTACATTAATATGTATTTATTGGACTTTAGCAAAAGTTCAAATAGAAGTTATTGAACAATTATGCAATTCCTTAAGTTAAACCCAGGAAGAAACTATTTCAGTATTTAAAGGAATGAGGAATCCTGATAGCAAGTGATATTTTTTTTTCTCTCTCTCTGTTCAAAATGAGTATTTCTACACCAAATTGTACCAACCTTGATTAGAGGTGTTCAGGGATAGGAATAGGGTTCAGGGATGGGGTGCTCAGGATTGATAAGATCTTGATGTGATCTACTTTTAAACGGTGACAAGATACAACCGGCAACTGATACCATGAAAAAGGACAGGTTCTCCTTACACAGGTCAACAAACTTATGCAGAAACCACTTAACTTCCCTTACGTTTGGAGCTGGGTGAAATTCCCGCTCAGACAGACAAACTGCCTTGTTCAGGCCCAGCTTCACCATCCCTCATATCTCCCAAGTCACAACTTTACTGTGTGTGAATTTATTACTTATAAAACAACACTTTAAAGAACATTAAACTTGACATATTCACATTTCATTATCTAAAAGGTAATCTGCTTCCATTAACGTGCACTATTAAGAAAGTGGGCCGAAACCGTTTTGGCTCAGTGGATAGAGCAACACCCTGCAGACTGAAGAGTCCCAGGTTTGATTCCGGTCAAGAGCATGTGCCTTGGTTGTGGGCACATCCCCAGTTGGGGGCATGCAGGAGGCAGCTGATCAATGTTTCTCTCTCATCGATGTTTCTAGCTTTTATCCCTCTTCCTTCCTCTCTGTAAAAAATCAATAAAATATATTTTAAAATTAAACTTTTTCTTAATTTGAAAACCAAAGAAAATAAACACTTATGGATAAATTAGTTTGTTGGGTCCCCAAAATAAGATGGTGATTATCTGGGCCCAGTTTAAAGGAAAGTAGAACTGAACTGGTTTAGAAGAAACTGTCTAATGTGAAAGTCAAAGGATACGGAATAGGCCCTGACCAGTTTGGCTCAGTGGATAGAGTGTTGGCCTGCGGACAGAAGGGTCCCAGGTTCAATTCCCGTCAGGGACATGTACCTGGTTGCAGGCACACCCCCAGTCGGGGGCATGCAGGAGGCAACTGATCGATGTTTCTCTTTCATCGATGTTTCTGGCTCTCTATTCCTCTCCTTTCTTCTCTGTAAAAAGTCAATAAAATATATTTTTTTAAAAAAGATACGTAATAGAGATGCTGGACAGGCAAAGCAGGGATCTGCAGGCAATGAATGAGGCAGAAGATGAAAGACTTGGGATGGAAGGAAAGAAATGTGCCCTGAAATTCAGCCAGGGGTCAAAAATGATTCTTTAGCAGAAGCAGTCTCAGTACCATGTACATTACAAAACAGGGCCACACAGGTGCTTCCTCTTGGGAATCTGAGGACAGTGTTTTGAGCCTTTGTCTTATTGAAATTCAGTTTGATACTGGAGATGGACTCAAGCGGAAAAGTAAATGGTTAAAAATGTTCAGATAAAAGATGCAGATAGGCAAAAATCTGTGTCAACTATTAAGAAAAACTGCACTGCCAGGATGGTGTGATTTAGTGGCTGAGCATCGACCCATGAACCAGGAGGTCACAGTTCAATTCCCAGTCAGGGTACATGCCTGGGTTGCTGGCTGGATCCCCAGCAGGAGAGGCAGCTGATCAATGATGCTCTCTTATCATATTGGTGTTTCTTTCCCTCTCCTTTCCTCTCTTTGAAATCATTAAAACATTTTATAAATTTAAAAAATTAAAAGAAAAACTGCACTGCTCATTTCTAACTGGCAAGATGCTAAAATATGCTAAATAATTATTGGCTCCTTCTGTGCTCCGTCCATTATTGGGAACCATATTTACCACTTCAAATGAGAAGTAGCTCCAAATAAACAAGGGTAAGTTAGAGTATCTCTCTGGTATCAGAATGGATAGGGAATTCTGTGACTGATTTTTCTAGGGAATTTTAAGATGTCCCCGGGAAGGGAAGGTTACATGAACTATAAGTTAAGAATGGTTACTGCAATATTATCTGCTGGATAAGAAGGCCCTTCTTCACCGTATAAAAGAACCCCTTGAAACAATCACCACCACCACCAACATAAACTCTCTAAATTTTGACACCATTTCCTTAGGTGTCAACGTAACTACCACCAGCCCCAGCCCAGAACCTGTTCCTCCTACCTGGGATGGAGGTGAGGTGGAGAAAGAGGTGGTACACACTTCTTGAGAATCTTCCACAGAAGGATATGTTACTCCAGTGTCCTCCCCAGCGGTTCTATAGTAAGGGGAAAGGAAAGCATGAATTTTATGGGGATGGCCGTCAATTTTAGAAAGGACACGAAGAGATGCAAGTTTGTCTTTGTCAGAGTACATAAGAGTTCAGCAAGAGAGCTCTGCTGAGTCCTTCATAATTTCAAACCAAACCGTCTAGGTAACTTTATATTTTTATATTATTTAATATATATTTTTATTGATATCAGAGAGGAAGACAAATTGAGAAACATCAATGATGAGAGATAATCATTGATCAGCTGCCTCCTGCACGCCCCACACTGGGGATTAAACCTGCAACCCACAAAGGTGCCCTGACAGGGAATCCAACCTTGACCTCTTGGTTCATAGGTCGATGCTCAATCTCAGAGCTATGCCAGCCAGGCCCATGTAGGTAGCTTTACAACAAGACTCTCTTTAACTCTAAATTGGGACAACAGAAATAATAGTGATCCGTGGATTCTATAATGTCCCTCACACACATTAAATTAGCTTTTGTGCCTAACTTTTACTTTCCAGAGAGCAGCATCTAGAGGCTGACAATGGCTTTTTTTTTTTTTATTAATAACCCAAACATCTTACTTGACATGTCATTTGAGAATATCTGCTTAAGCCTGGTCATTGTTGGGATCAAAGAACTGTCAGCAACAGACTACAGTAAAACAAAAGTCTAGATTCCAAAGACAAACTTACCCAATTTTAGAAGTCCTTCACACCAAGACAGTATCCTTCCTGATACACATCTATTCTAACCTCTAGAGAATTCTAGAACTGTTTTCTGGGAACTAGGCCTGAAGATATTTGATTCTCATGAATAACTGAATTGTGCCAATGGTGACCTCAGTGAAAACCATTTGATTTGCAAAAGACATTCCACAAATTACTGCCACTCTTGTCTCTAAGTCAAATCACTACTGTCAAGATTCAACATGTCCAAGAATTTTTTGAGACATCCTATATACCCCAAGTTTGGGTGTACCTTTATAGGCAGCAGCAAAAAGGAAAGCTAGCCATTCCGTTTCTCTCCATGCGGTGTTTCATCAGTGCCCCAGGCCCATCAGTGAGTGCTGACAAAGGTGCCCTGTGTACCTGTGCCAGATGGATGCTTCTAGCTGCAGTATGGGAAAGTGCCTTTCACATTCCTCACCTGTAATTGCAGGGGTGCATGGGCGAGGAGCTGGGATAGGGACGGTCCACAAAGTGATCAATGATAATCCCCATGATAGGTGGGGTCCTCTCAAATTGCCTGTAACGCAACATGCAGATTGCAGCACTTGTTAGAATGCCTTGCCAGCTCCTTGAAGTCCTCAGAGGGCCCCTCACCTAGTATCTGTTAGCAGGAACCACCAGACCCTTAACTATAGCACCCCAAAATATAAACCACCATCTCCGCATTGTTGATTCTGGGACACGCAATAAGGTTTTCCAATGAATCTGGGCTCTCTCCTGGTTTTATTCTTCAGAAGGGAACTGATTTCAGCAATGGCAAAGCTGAACAGCAGCTTAGTTATGGAGTTCGGGTGAAAGAAACATTAATATTTTGAAAGAGTTATTTTGGATTCCAATGCTCTTTCCTCACCTTGTGGACATGAATGCCAAGTTAATTCTGTAAGCACAGGAAAGAGTGATGGTGCCCACAGGGGTGCCCACTGTCCCAACACGAACTGTCTGGAAACCTAGGAGAAGAGATAAATAATTAGTTTCCTCCTCAGAGAATACTGATACTGTCCCCAGTCTCTTTCCTCGAATCATTCAGCCTATACCATCTCTGACGTTATCCATGTAGCATCCTGAGTGCCTCAATTTCATGTGTCATATTTTCTTTCAATTAATTCTATATTGATCTAATATTAGCAAGGGAAACAGAACTCTATTTTCAGAGAAAACTACCTTTATAGAGGTAAAACCTTGTTAATACTAAAGCTTTTGCATGTCCTACCCAACCTGCCTGGACTGTCACACGCCCAATGAGAGAGTAAATGGGCAGCGGGAGTTTGTCACAAATACCTGAAATTTATGAAGTAACTGCACTCCCACTCTGGGGTGGCAACCCCAGAACTGAGTATGGAAGAGAGCCAGGGCTTTGCTGTTTCCTGATTTTCTCGGTTTCTTTTCCAATTTTTCAAATTGATGCTCATCAGAAACATTTAACAAGCTCATTGTAGAAAATTAGGAAATAGACAATTGTATAAAGAATAAGAAACAATACTGTTATTGGAACTTTGGAAAAATTATTCATTCTCTAGTGGCTCTTGGAACCACGTACCTGTCTTTTCCTTACTTGTATCATACATATTAAAACCATAAGCTTCATATTATTACAGGCACACCAAAGCCCATCTCTTAAGTCAGGAGAGCTCTTAACACTACAAATGTTTTTCAACCTTAATACACACCTTCTCCTAAGCCATTCAGCTGAACTTCACCAAAATATATCCTGCAGGGAGAAAGAAAAATATGTTACCAGATTCTTTATTCTAATGGCCTCTAAAGCAAGTACCTAGAAACAAAATAAAACAAACTTTTATTTTTTTATCTACATGAACACCTCTCCTAAAGGAGCAATAATGCTACTACTTTAATTAAGCTGCAGGCAAGGGGGTAATATGGTGAGAGAACTGGCTAAAAAATTAGAAAAATAGCCTTGGCTGGCATGGCACACATCGGCCCATGCACCAAAGGGTCGTGCGTTCAATTCCCAGTCACAATGCATGTGGGAAACAATCAATGTGTATCTCTTACATTGATGATTCATATCTCTCTCTCTCTCTCTGCCACCCCACCCTCCCTTCCATTCTCTCTAAAAAAAAAAAAAAAAAAAATCAATGGAAAAAATATCCTTGGGTAAGGATTAACAACAAAAGAGAAAAGGAACAATTAAGTGGCAGCTGAAACATAAGTTTCTTCTTCCCTCTCTCTCCTACCTGGAAAAATAAATGTGGGGAGGCTGCTAAATTAATGCTAAAAAAGTTAGAAAGAAATGACTTAATAACTATTCTTGGGTACTATATTGTTGCAACAGAACTAGTTAAGTCTCTAATCACTCGTCTTTCCATCCTGCTATCCTAATTCTTTTCAAAACCAGCTCTATACATGTAAGCCAGAGACTAAAAACCAATGGTTGGTCACTAATATGAAAAGGTCTTGCCCTACCCGGTTTGGCTAAGAGGATAGAGCGTCGGCCAATGGACTGAAGGGTCCCAGGTTTGATTCCAGTCAAGGGCATGTATCTTGGTTTTGGGCACATCCTCAGTAGGGGGCAGGCAGGAGGCAGCTGATTGATGTCTCTCTCTCATCGAAGTTTCTTACTCTCTATTCCTCTCCCTTCCTCTCTGTAAAAAATCAATAAAATATATTTTTTTTAAAAAAGCACTCAGCCCTAGGAGGTTTGGCTCAGTGTATAGAGCACTGGCCTGGGAACTGAAAGATCCCAGGTTCTATTCCTGTCAAGAGCACATGCTCAGGTTGCAGGCTCAATCCCCTGTTGGAGGCAGCCAATCAATGATTCACTCTCATCATTGATGTTTCAATCTCTTTCCCTCTCCTTTCCTCTCTGAAATCAATAAAATTATATTGTCAAGAAAATAAAATAATAAAAACCAAATTGAATTAGCAGTTGGTTAGGAAAAGTTTTATTTAAATTCTGGAATATAGAAGGCTAGAATCTGCTCAGGATAGACTGTTTTTATGTGTGTTGTTTTTTTAAAATGTTGTTATTGATTTCAGAGAGAGGAAATAAGAGGAGAGCACAACAATGAGAGAGAAACACCAATCAGCTGCCTCCTGCACACACACTCTTCTGGACATGTGACCTGACCTGGAATCAAATTGGCATCCTCACAGTGCAACGCTCAACCAATTGAGCCACACCGGCCAGGGCAGGATAGTCTATTTTTTAAAGTCTTAAGCTCCGCCGAAACCGGTTTGGCTCAGTGGATAGAGTGTCGGCCTATGGACTGAAGGGTCCCAGGTTCAATTCTGGTCAAGGGCATGTATCTTGGTTGCAGGCACATCTCCAGTAGGGGGTGTGCAGTTGGCAGCTGATGGATGTCTCTCTCTCATTGATGTTTCTAACTCTCTATCCCTCTCCCTTCCTCTCTTTAAAAAATCAATAAAATATATTTTTTAAAAAAAGCTCCTTTCCCTACTCTAAGGTCCTCCTGTAAGTAGAACCTCAAAATCCAAAACATAGGAATCATGACTATGCACAACAAAAGGACAAAGAACGTGGTAGCTGAGTTCATAAAAAAGATGGATAGACAATTATAGTAAAGCTATAGCATCAATTATCCAACCAAACATCTATTCAAAAATTTATCATAGAATATAAGTAATCCCTGAATGCCCATCAGAACAATGTGCAAAGTGATGAGGCGGACAGTGAGTTAAGGAGGCGAGCTGTTTACCTGTATAATATGACATATTCATGTCCTTGTTTCCTGGAGAGTCTATAAGCCGGTGTCACCCTCGTTATAGCCAGGAGAGACTTCAGCAGCAATGACAGTCTGTTGTACACAGTGTAGGAAACTTTTATTTCTTTATCACACCTGTGGAGCACACAGACACTATCAGCACTCTCTGGTCAACTATCATAAAACAAAGAAAAGAAGTGCAATGGCTATAGAAATATTAGTTATGTTCCATCTACTGACCAAGCTTAACTTGTTAGCATTATTCTTAACTTCTGACATAATATAAACTGCTTTGCAGTCCAAATACACCATTCAGAGTATGACAGCCAACAGAGATGATTGCAAATTAAACACCAGAAATGTATAAAATTAATTATTAACAGATGCTCTGAAATAAAGGTGTAATTTGTCAGTTTACCAACAGATTGTTTAAGTCAATAAACCAAAGTTGCGCTTCATGTACTGGACACAGGCAGATGGGCAGCAATAGGCATCCAATATATGTTTTCCTAGCTTTGAAGCAGTTATCTTTCTAAAAAATAAACCAACACAATTAAAAACAGTAGCCCAACCAAAACCGGTTTGGCTCAGTGGATAGAGTGTCGGCCTGTGGACTGAAGGGTCCCAGGTTTGATTCCGGTTAAGGGCATGTACCTTGGCTGCAGGCACATCCCCAGTAGGGGGCGTGCAAAAGGCAGCTGATGGATGTTTCTAACTCTCTATCCCTCTCCCTTCCTCTCTGTAAAAAATCAATAAAATATATTTTTAAAATGAATAAATAAATAAATAAAAGTAAAAATAAAAACAGTAGCCTAGCCAGGTGTAGCTTAATGGTTGAGCATTGAACCAGGAGGTTACAGTTTGATTCCCAGTCAGGGCACATGCCCACATTATGGGCTCAATCCCCAGCAGGCTGATCAATGATTATCTCTCATCACTGTTGTTTCTCTCTCTCTCTCCCTTTCTAAAATCAATAAAAATATATTCAAAAATAAAATCAAGACAGTAATTCAGTGTTGCAATTATACTAATGAAGGTGCAATCACAATTTCAATGTACCACCTGATGAGCTGTTTACCTCTACACATCTGTTTGGTACTAAAATTCTGAACTATAACCTGGCACTTGCTTTCTATTTTTACCAAAAAAAATCCCATACTACCTATTTTTATTACAAAACATTTTCTCTTGATATGTTGCTATTTCCTCTATTTTTCCATATGTATAACCTTCTTGAAAAGTGAAACTTCAGGCAGGAGATAAGCTAATCTGCCTTGAGAGAAGAAAATACAGAAGGGGAATAACATGCATTCCCCATCTATGACCAGCACTGTGTAAGCAGGAGTAGAGAGGGGAAAGCTCACTGGATGTCTGCCACCCAGAAAACAGACAAAATAGAGTAGTCATGTTACAAGAGCTCCCCCGGGATTTAATCAGAGAACTATCTGTACTCTGGGAAAACAACAACCCCTTTCAGCTTTCTCTCCGTTCCTTTCCCTGCGATGTCTGAGGCTCTCTGGACCGATGCTCCCGCTGAAGGTCATCTCTGTGCTAGGGCTGGAGCATCAGAGCAAAGCTCTCCTCGTTTTGTTAAGTGAGCAGAACACCCTCCACGACTGATAACAAAGCCCAGTTTTTCACATGATGTCATCTGCTTTATCCTCAGCTGCCACAACCGAGAAACCTAAGATAGAGAACTTACTTTTCATTCATCTCAAGACACCAAATTTCTAGTTCCATGGAATCTCCCTAGAGATGAGACAAGTGAAAGATATTTCAATTTTATTTGATTTTTAAAAGTTATCTTCTTTTTCTTATTACAAAGCACTATATAGTCACTATAAAACATATTAGAAAAGTATAAGCAAAAAAAAGAAAAGATAATTTATAATCCAATCAGCCACTTTTCTAAGAGTGAGATCAGACTATATAGACTATTCTTATCACCTATTAATAAATGTAACAAAATTATACTTATTAAAAATTTTGCATTATTTTAAATAGCATTTCAAAACATGACCATCATTTTATCCAATCAGTCCCCCATATTTGGACATACAGGTTGTTTCTAATTTTTCGCTACAAACAACATTATGATAAATAGCCTTGAGAATAAAACTTTGCACATACACTGAATTTATTTCTTAAGACCAATTTCTAGAAGTAGAATTCTAGATAAAAAAAAAGTATTCATGCTTTATATATATATTTTAATATATTTTATTGTTTTTTTACAGAGGGGAAGGGTGAGAGATAGAGAGTTAGAAACATCGATGAGAGAGAGACATTGATCAGCTGCCTCCTGCACACCCCCCACTGGGGATAAGCCCACAACCAGGATACAAGCCCTTGACCGGAATCTAACCTGAGACCTTTTAGTCCGCAGGCTGACGCTCTATCCACTGAGCCAAACCGGTTTCGGCAAAAGTATTCATGCTTTAAAGACTTTTGCTATGTATATTCAAATTGTTCCTCAGTAAGGCCAACACTTCCCATGAATGAAGAGAGCCTTTCCCTCCAATTCTATAGGGATATTTTCAGGTGACACCTACAACTAAAGAACAAGCTCCTTACTTAATCTTTTTAGATATCTGATGTCTTTAGCCAAACTGTTCATTCTCTTTCTGTGTTACTCTGAACAGATTTAGCCTTACTGAGTAGGTAAGAAAAAGAAAAGACTAAAGCTAGAATCCCTCAACCCTGTAACACTCCTATGAGTCACTTAGAAGGATAGTCACATAAGTAACCTTTTTACTAATCTGTTAGAGAGCATTCTTTTATGTTTGAAAGTTAAGTGTGGGTTACTTTGTGGAATAGAGTTACTTTGTGGAGTATTTGTTCTAGATCAAAGTTAAATATGTACCCTTAATATATATCCTTTTCATTATACTGTCATTTCTAAATGATACAATAGCCCTAACTGGTTTGGCTCAGTGGATAGAGCATCGGCCTGTGGACTGAAGGGTCCCAGGTTCGATTCCAGTCAAAGGCATGTACCCTGGTTGGAGGCACATTCCCAAAAGGGGGTATGGAGGGGGCAGCTCATCAATGTTTCTCTCTCATTGATGTTTCTTTAACTTTCTATCCCTCTCCCTTCTTCTCTGTAAAAAAAAAAACAACAAAAAAACACACAATAAAATATATTAAAAAATAAAATAAATGATGCAATAAATTTGAATCATTTCCCCTAAACGCCCCCCCCCAAAAAAAAAACAACAAACAAACAAGGAATGGATAATAGGAAGTACCCAAACTAAGTTGGTGTGGTTTCTCAGAATAGTTTACAGTCAGATTTCACGATATCTCAGAGTACCCAAGAGATTTCTCTTGGACTCCCTATGAATCACTAAAAAAAATAAAATAAATTATAGTGTTTGAAATTACTAAACTAGCAATTAAATAAAGAACAGGAAGTTTTATTTTATTTGTTTCTAAGGTTTTCATGAAATAAGTATTGACAATATTAATTCAACAAAATTCATTGTAAGCTTTCTACATGCTATCCCAGGCTCCGTATTAGGCACAGGGATGATTATTTATTTATATGCTGCCTCATTTCAGAAAGAATTTGAAGAACTACAAAGATAAATAAGATATGGCATAGCTGCTGAACTCCAGAATAAAAGTGTAAAGTATGAACAGGAATATGTAGTAATTGCATGTTAGCCTCTTTACAACTAAGGATTAAATGAAAATATCGAAGCCCTGCAACACTGGTAAGTGTTGTATTAGGTAGTGTTGGTGGGGATGGGGTTAAATAATTTGGCCAAAGTCACTCAGCTGAGACCTGAACTTGGGTCTGTGTAACTCCAAACTCATCTGTTTTTTATTATACCATGAAGCCTCAATCTTGTAGTGGAAATAGATTAATATACACACAAGTAACAATATCTGCCTCAATCCTAATGTGGAATAAGGTAAGCAAAACAAACAAAAAAAACAAACAAATCACAATACAGCAAGTTCTCCTCTAGAAATGAATACAAAGTACACGAGAAGTCTAAAACAGTTACCTCTCCCTCTAGAAGGGGAAGATTTTCTAGAGCATGTGAGTCCTGAGGATAAGCAGAAACATGTCATATATAGATATATACAAAGATGCGGATGATGAGCCTATATTCCAGGTGGTTGGAAGAAAAAGTACAAAAAACATGACCTCAGAGAATGATGAGAGAAGTTCACAGAGGAAAGGTGCAAGAATAGGGCTGAGTTAGAACCACAGTGTGAAGAGATTTGAGTGTCAAGTTAAGACCTATCCTAGCCACAGCCTTACCTCAGAAGTCTTGAGTGAGATCTCCACACACATAGATCTCCCAACGGCGGGCAGCTGCCCTGCCAGTGCCTTCTTTGCTTCATGTGTAACCTCTGGGATGTCTTTGATTGCTAAATTGAACTGGAAGACAAAAAGGACTTTTCACTCACAGCAAGCAGTATAGAAACATAAAGTAGTCAGGCTATATGTTGGGTAATGCAGGCACTACTTTGACTGATTAAGGACATTCATTCACTTTTTCTTTCCCCATAAGAGGTATCCTGCATCAAAGCTCCAAAGCTCAACTTGAAACTGCTAAGGACCTAGGACAAAAATTAGTAACAAGATATTTTCGTTTTCTAAAGACTAAGCTTTTCACCTAAAGCAGCAGAAAGCCAAGAACAAAATCCAGGACTAACATTCAATGAAAAACATACTTTCCAAGTGAATGGATCAACTGGAATTAGATATTTTAATGTTATGCTTTAGTAATACTATAAACAGTATTCCTTATTACTGCACTGTGATTCCTTGTAATAAAACACCACAGTATACCCCTTAGCAAAGAATAAGAATTTTACCCAATCTGAACCCGTTGGGGATGAAGATGAACGAGTACAAATCTTCTCGCCAAGTCGAGCCTGGACAATCACTTGAACAGTCTAAAAAAGAACAACAAAAAAATCTCAGATGAAAAAATCTTAAATTGGTTTGCTTCCCAATCAGGATTAAAACACTTAAAAAGCAGGTTTTAAAAGATGCCAATAATTATAACTATACTTTAGAAACTCAAATGTTCAAGAACAGATAGAAAAAACACTATACAAAAAGAATACTGTAAATATTCCCAAAAACATAGCGTCAACCAATTAGAGGAATTAGTTTGAGACTTAGAACCTGCGATGTTCTCACACAGCAGAAGGAAGTTGCACATGGTAGCTCTGACTTTCATAAAGAAACAAGTCCAACAGTAGGTGTAAATATTCATTGCCATACACTTATGTAATCCTAGTAGAGTTAAACCAAAGATTCCACAATTATTCCTATCTTCTGGCCCATATGGCAAAAGTCTTCCAACTAATTTTACAACCAGCATCTACTGCGTAAATTGTTCTTACATGGCAATGTTTGAGAGGAAGGAGTGATAGAAGTGGAAATAATTTTTAGACTTAGAAAAATATAACTTCTAAAGCATTCAAAATTCAGTTTTAATTCCTCGTTTACCAGAATGGAACAATAAATCAAAGACATTTCAGTTGTGTGATGTTTAGGGAAAGATGCCCAAAAGGCTACCATTCCGGTCCACAGTCTTTGTTCCTACCCCAAGGGAACATGCTGTGCCAATAACCTGGCATAATCGTTTGACATTTCTGCAAACAGCCTTGCAAAAAAGAAATTTTTTTTTGAACAAGTAGCTGTGGAAAATTGGAAACTACTTTTTACTTACACCCCCAGTACCACCCCCAAACTTCACAGTTTAGTTTACAACAGATAGAGTATCCATCAGAACGGGTAAGCTGCAAGCTGTTATGCTCTATTTCCAAAAAGGGAAAAGCACGGAAGTTATTTCCAACAGTTCTAGGCTCAAGAGAATGGATATTACCTTGAGGGCAAAAAATTTAATGAACTTGTCCAGGTCCTTTCTGTCCTGGGAATTGAGATCAGTTTCCATTGCCTATGGGAATCTAAAACAGAAAAAATGCTTTAAAATGTGACTAATATCTTTTAAAAGGGATAGCTACATCAAAGCATACAGAGATAGTATTAAGAGCTGTATGACTAGTCATGTAGGAAGGAGAAAAAATTCCCCTCTAAATAAAGAGCCAAAGTGAAAAAAAAAATTATGATAATATCTTTTGAGGAAATAAAATTCTACACAAAGAGCTAAATCTAAAGACCTAAAAAATGAATGAGGATAAGACATTTTATCTGAATTTGAATCTTTGAGCTTTAAATATAAGTATTAAAAATGTCTCATTACCTAACATATTAAGAGCTAAATTTTACTGAGACAAAAACTTTGTTAAAGCATAAAATTAATTAATTTACATTCCTTCAAAAGACCACTAACTCAGTTTAACTTTAGGGAGTTTATGGGCTTTTTTTTTTTTGAGAATCTGATGGCAAGATAAGCCCTTTCTCCAGAAAAAAAATGCACATATATGGGAACATTTGCAAGGGGTTCATGGATTTCTCGAAGCAGGTCATGACACCCTCAGGTTGAACCGTCTGAAGTGGAGCTGACATGAGGAAGAAAGCATTTAGGGAGAGAACATGAACAAAGAGGTTTAAAGCAACAGAGATCAAATGGCTTTAGAATGATAAAGTATTCCAGTTTTTCAGAGGATTGTGAATGGATGGGGAAGTAGTATGACCTGTTGGGGCCAGACCATGAGAGTCTTAAATGCAATGCTCGAACCTGATCTGTACTTAGTAAGCTTTTGAGGAGAGGAAATAACAGAGTTGTAGTAGTATCATCTGAATGGTGCTTTAGAAACACAGCTTTGCTGACATGTTGTATAATAGCTGAGTATGAAAAGCAGGAAAACCAATTAGGTTCTTGGCAATAATTCAGACTTGTGGGCAAGGCTAACACTTTAGTTACAATGACTTGGAAACAGTATGGATGGGAGACATTTTAACACATTAAGCACCCAGCCTGTTTTGTCTTCTGGATGGGAAGTATAGTGTCAGTCACCGGTGACTGACAGGGCGCTTAATGTGGTAAAGGATTTAAGGACTGACTGCAAAAAGTTTAACAGGGTTTCAATTAACAAAAAAAAACAACACAGGGAAGCCAGAAGGAAGGCTGCTTTTTTTTAAAAAAATCTTTTTTTAGCCCTAACTTGTTTGGCTCAGTGGATAGAGCGTTGGCCTGCGGACTGAAGGGTCCCAGGTTCGATTCTGGTCAAGGGCATGTATCTTGGTTGCAAGCACATCCCCAGTGGGGGGTAAGGGGGAGGCGTGCAGGAGACAGATGATCAATGTTTCTCTCTCACTGGATTTTTCTAACTCTCTATCCCTTCCCTTCCTCTCTGTAAAAAATCAATAAAATATATATTTTTAAAAATCTTTTTTAAAATATATTTTTATTGATTTCAGAGAGGAAGGGAGAGGGAGATAGAAACATCAATGATGAGGGAGAATCATTGATCAGCCACCTCCTGCATGTCCTCTATGAGGGATGGAGTCCACAATCCAGGCATGTGCTTTTGACTGGAATTGGACCTGGGATCCTTCAGTTTGCAGGCAGACACTCTATCCACTGAGCCAAACCGGCTTAAGGGGAAAGCTGGTTTTAAAGGAAAGGTATAGACAAAAGGAGAGTTGAAATAGGAAGTAATGAGTACAAGTATATATATAAAAAAACGTAATTCCACTATTCTTCACGGAGATATAACTTAGATGCAGTGAAATGCAAAACTCTTAGGCAATAGCTCAATACTTTTATTTGTATATACCCTTATAACTGCAATCAAATCAAGCTGTCTTCTGCATGCCTCCCATTGGAGATCAAGCATGTGCCCTGACTGGGAATCAAACCATGACCTCCTGGTTCATAGGTCAA
>PVJN01025532.1:0-25346 GCA_004026805.1 Lasiurus borealis | reverse complement strand
GGCCCCTGCCATTCCCTCCACCCGCGTGCCCTTCCCACGTCCCCATCCCGGGAACGCCTCCGCCCGCCTCCCATCAGCATCCCTCCCGGCCAGTCCGCGCCCCCCCTCGGGCTGGCAGCCCCTCTCTGCAAACTTTCCCAGGACCCCGCGCTGCGTCCCGGCCCCGGGAGGAGGAAGCGCTGATGACTCCACAGAATCGCCAGCTGGGGGCGGGGGAGGAGCCGCCGGGCTCTCCCCTCCATCCCTCCCCAGCTTGGCCCGGGGCCCGGAGCTCCATCCAGCCGCTGCCCCTGGAGGTGACACCCCGGAGCCCGCGGCTCCCCCATCCAGGCAGCCCGCTCCTGCCTGGTGTCCCCGGAGAGAGGGCGGGAGGGAGAGCGCCAGTTCTGGGGGACCGTGCAGGGGTCTCGCTGGGGGAGGAGTGCTCCTGCCCGCACCCCTTCCGGCCAGAGCTGGGGGAGTCATCACCCCAAACCCCGGGCCGCCGAGGCCGGCGGAGACCCAGCTCGGTTCCCCTGGCCCCCCAGCTCCGGCCCTCCCCACCGCACCCCTCCCCCCACCCCGGGCTGCAGAACTCACTGGGTGCGGATATTTATAGCGCCCTCCCCCGGCCAGGTTCCCTTCCCCAGCCCGGGCAGGGCGGTGGGAAACGCGGGAGCCCCCCCCTGCACCCCCCGCTCCAAGGTTGGGGTTCTCTTCTCATTCCCCTCTACGAAGTCCCCCCCGTCCCGCCCCCGCCCGGCACCCCGACTGACTGCGCCTGGGCCTCCACCTCCGCTGCCGCAGACCCAGGTGCAGGGCGGGGGAGCCGGCGGGGAGCTGGGGGTGCGGGGAGGCGGGCGCTCGGGCCTCCCTCTCCCCGCCCCGCCCCGCGCCGCGCCGGAGGGGCTGGTGGGGGTCGCAGGGCACAAAGCGCAGCCCCAGCCCCGCGCCTCGGGGACGCCCCGCGCCGGCAGCGGGGAGGAGGGGTCGGCGGGAGGCGCTGCCCTCGGGCGCCGGGGAAGCTCCGCGGAGCGGCCGGCGGGAGAGGGGGCGCCGGGGCCTCCGCCGCCCTCCCCCACCGCGGCCAGCCCCCCGCCCCCCGGCCCCGGGCCCGAGCGAGGCTCCCGCCGGCCCCAGAGGTCACGCTCGGGGAGGGGGCGCGGGGGAGGAGGAGGAAAAGGAGGAGGAGGAGGAGGAGGAGGAGGAGGAGAAGGGCCGGGGCTGCGGGATGCAGGGGCTGCGGCGCGGGGGGCCCCCGCACAGCGGGGTCAACTCACCCATCGCCCGCCGGGTCTCAGCAGCGGCGGCAGCAGCGGCGGCGGCGGCTCCGCGGCCCCCGGGGCCCCCGGCGGGGAGATGCTGGCATCCGCCGCAGCCTCTCGCCCCATCCCGGGTTCCGGCGGCGGCGGCGGCTGCGGCGGGCGCCCGGCATCGCAGGCGGCGCGGCCCCGGCCCGGCCCCGGTCCCCGCCCCTTGCCCCCACCTCCACCCCGGCGCGCGGGCCCGGCGCGGCCGCCTGGCTGCACCCCGTTGGGGGGTTTAGGGGGGGGCGCGGCGGGGCCCCGGCGAGCGGGAGGCGCGGGGAGGGCCCCGCGGGCGGCGCTGGGGTGCGGAGGCGAGGCCGAGCGCGGCGCACCGAGCTGCCCGCTCCCGCCGGCTCCGCGGCTCCGGCCCCCGCCCCGCCCCCACCGAGCCCCCTCCCCTCCCCGCCGCCGCCGCCGCGCTCCCAGCCGCGCCGCGCCGGGCCGGGCGTCTCGGGCCGCAGTCTGGGGCCGCCGCCGCCGCGCCTCCTCCCGCGTGTGCGGTTCAGTGGGAGGGCGAGCGCGCCCCAGCCTGTGGCCGTGCGTGCGCCGGCCCCCCGCCCGCCCGCCCGGCGCGTCCTGCGGGGCGGTGTGCGCGAGGGGGCGGGGCGGGTCAGTGTGCGCGTCTGGCGTGTGCGCGGGGCCGCGGGCCGCTCTGTGCCTGCGTGGATGCGGGCGTCTGTGCTGTGTGTGCAGCGCGGGGGGGTCTGGGTGACCTGCAGGGTCCCCCCGGCTGCTCCCGGGTGCGCGGCTGGGCACCCAGCTGTGCACACACATGTGCGGCCGTGTGCACACACATGTGCGGCCGTGTGCACAGGCCTCGGGTGGTGCACCGAGTGCGTGCCGGGCCCGGGGCGCCGCTGGGATGGGGGTACCAGCCTCTGGGACGCCGTGCAGAGGCCTGGCTGGTGCGGCGTCGCGTGCCCAGCGCCCGGGGCCGGTGAGCGCGTCTACCCGGGTCCGTGCGCCCTGGCGGGTGAGCCCCGCACACCGCCTGCGGCCCAGCGGCCTCGGCCTGGCTGCACCCTCCGGCCCCTCCGGCCCCTCCGGCCGTGCACGCGTCCCAGGCCGCGCGGGCCGCCCTCCCGCAGGCCTCGCCGGCCTCCCCGGCGCCCATCCCGCCGCCCCGCTGCCCTCGGCCGCCCGCCGGGCCCGCTCACCTCTGGAGCCCCCTCCTGTCCGGCCTCGGGGCCACGGGCCGCTCTCCCAGCGCCCACCACGTCACACGCGGGCCCATGGCGCTCCTGCCGGGCGCGCCACATGGCCGCCTCGCGCTTCCCGCGCTTCCCGCCGCCGCTCCTTCCGCCCCGAGGCCCCGTCCCGCGGCGACTTCCGCCCCCGTGTGCAAGGCACTGTGGGTACGCGGCCCGCACCGCCGGCCCGGGCGGAGGAGGTGCACGGGGCGGGGCAGGCGGACCTCGGGGCCCGGTCTCTCTCCGCAAACGTCCACGCCAGGGCGGCCTGGGCCTTGGCTGGGACCGGTGTGTCGGCTCCGGGTGCCCGTGGCCTCCTTCGTCCACCCTTTACCGAGCTGCCCCAGGGGCCCCTCTGCAGACTGGGGCGTCTCCCTGAGCCCTGAGGGCTCCCACTTCCTTACGCTCTGCACCCCGGCGGGGCAGAGGCAGGCCCTGGGCATCTGGCCCTCACCCCTTCTCCAGCCTCGCTGCTCTCCCGGCCCGAGGCTGCCTCTACGCCCAGGGTGGGCAAACTGTCGTCTGAAAGGACCAGACTGGGAATATGTGAGGCTGTGCTGCCCCTAGGGCCTCTGTCTCAATTCCCACACGCTGCCACCGCCGCAGTATAAAACCAAGACAAGTATGTCAAGGGAATGGTCATGGCCGTGTTCCAATAAAACTTTATTTGTGGCCACTGAAATGTGCAGGCCATGGGATGTTCACATGTCACACGAAACATTATTCCTTTGCTTTCTCGCAACCGCTTGGAAATGTAAAAAACCGTTCCCGGCTGGCACCACTCTGAGTACCTGTACGCTTTGTACCATCCCCACGACTCACCTGCTTCAGAGACTCAGACACTCCCCGAATCCCTTCCATTCTGCCCTCTCCCGACACCCACTCCTCCGCCGCTCTCTGTCCTTCTCTTTCCGTCTCCCACAGAGCCCTCACTGCCCGCATGCACCTTCTCCTCCATTCTGTCCCCGACTCCCCAGGACAATCTGCTGTCCCTTCCCGGCTTCTGTCACCCTGGGCCGCCCCGGGGCTATGAGAGAAGCGCCACGGGAAGTCTAGCTCCCCCAGTTTAGAATAAGCCTCAACCAAAATGTGCCCCTTTGGCTTGTGGGTGATTTTGAGCAGTCCACACCCAGCAAACTCAAGAAAAACGTTCACCTCTTCCTGAATTACCTAAAAATATATACTAGATGAGGGCCTGGCCTAGAAAGAGAGAGGACTTTTCATTGGGATGATCTTTCTGTACAACAGACAGGACAAATACCTAGATATCGAACATCTGTTCTTCTCCTGTGAGCCACCCTTGTCCTTGGGGTTCATATTCTCCTGGGACCCCCGGATGGACATAGCTACGTTTGATTTTCTCCCGGGGATCTTTCCTCGGTTAATGTGACCAGCAAGAGAACCCAAAGAGCAGGATGAAGTGTTTTCCTCCCCTGCACCCCCAGCACTAAGCCAATTCTGAATGATCAGGTCCCTTCATTGTCACAGCTCCCGGCAAAGCAGAGACGGTGGAGGGACGTGCCCCAGGTAACAGGACTGGGGAGCCCTGGAACCGGGGCTCAAACCCAGGTTGGTGGGGCTTCCTCTTTTTCGCCCTTTGCCAGGGTGCCAGGGTGGTCTGTACCATTGGTCTGTCATCCTGTGTATGATCTTTCTGCACTCTGACCAGCTCTGCGACCCCCAAAACGAGGAGCCCCCTACAGGTCTGGGTCAAGGCCTGCACCACAGCTAGGCCTTTCTGTCCTTAGAAAACAAGCCCCTTGATTGGGGTGAAAAGATCATAGCCACGCAGTGTGAATGTGAAAACCATCGAGGGATGTCCGGTAAGATCAGAAAGTAAGCATCTAGCCGAAACCGGTGTGGCTCAGTGGATAGAGTGTCAGAGCATCGGCCTGCGGATTGAAAGGTCCCAGGTTCGATTCCGGTCAAGGGCATGTATCCTGGTTGCGGGCACGTCTCCAGTAGGGGGCATGCAGGAGGCGGCTGATCAATGTCTCTCTCTCATCCATGTTTCTAACTCTGTCCCTCCCCCTCTCCCTCTCTCTCTCTCTCTCTCTCTCTCTCTCTCTCTCCCTCTATATATATATATATATACATTTTATTGACTTTTTACAGAGAGGAAGGGAGAGAGATAGAAAGTCAGAAACATCGATGAGAGAGAGACATCGATCAGCCGCCTCCTGCACGCCCCACAGTAGAGATGTGTCCGCAACCAGGATATATGCCCTTGACCGGAATCAAACCTGGGACCTTTCAGTCTGCAGGCCCACGCTCTATCTACTGAGCCAAACTCGTCTCAGCAATAAAATATATTTTTTAAAAAAGAAAGAAAGAAAGTTAGCATCCAGCCCCTGCCCTGGCGTCTGGTCCTTTGAAAATATGCTTTTTTGTCCCCTGAAAAGAGCCCATTGATTGGGGCGAATGGTTAATAGCCACCCACAATGCACCTGGGAGAATCACTGAAGGGTGTCCGGGAACACCAGGAAGTCAGAAAGTAAGTCGCTCCTCCCGCACCTTGGCTCTTTGTCCTGTGAAAATACGCCTTTTTGTCTTTTGAAAAATAGCCCATTGATCGGGGGCGAGTCGTTAACAGCCACCCATAATGTACACGGAGAATTAGCGAAGCGCGTCCAGGAACACCAGAGGGTAAGGATGTAGACTTGCGGGCCACGGCCACCCAGACTCCCTCTACGGAAGGACTTGACCCTCGGGACATTTCGGGACGCAGTCTGTTTGATGGCCTTGTGGTGGCCTAAAACCCCATCCATCACACCGATAGCTGACTCCCTTTGGGTGTTTCCAACTAAAGCGCCTAACAGACATGCCCACCTGTCCTTCGCCCCAGGCCCTGGCCGTGGGCTGAGTGAGCCGGAAGGAAGGACTTGTAGGTGGTAACTGGTTCCAGTCTAGGGTTTTGTACACGCCACTCAAGTTTCCTTGTCTGTGAAATGGGAAGAGGGAGGGCTCCCTCAGCAGGCCCCTGGGAGGGTGCCATGGGTCCCTATGTCCTCCAGTCTGTCTTAGCTGGCACCATGCCTGCAGGGCCACTGTCTTCTTGAGTCCAAAGTACAGGACACACTCCATAAATACGTACTGGGTTAAAAAATGAGTAAATTAGCCGAGACTGGTTTGGCTCAGTGGATAGAGTGTCGGCCTGCGGACTGAAAGGTCCCGGGTTCGATTCCGGTTGGGGGCATGTAGCTTGCTTGCCGGCACATCTCCAGTGTGGGGCATGCAGGAGGCGGCTGATCGATGTTTCTCTCTCATCGATGTTTCTGACTTTCTATCCCTCTCCCTTCCTCTCTGTAAAAAAAAAATCAATAAAATAAATTTTTAAAAAAATGAGTAAATTAATGCCAGCCACGTGCACGCTACCTGTCATTAGCAAAACATTTCGATCTGTCTAAAAATGGCCCCGAAGTCCTGTTTCAGTGGGCTGTACCCTGCATCCCTCACCAGGGCAGCCTCCCCAGCCCCCCCACATGTGGGTGGAATTAGGCCCCTGCAGGCGGGGAGGGGGGCTGTGGGGGAGTGGGGACCCAAAGGCAGCTTCCCCTCCCCCACCCCAGGGAGCGGGGAGCCCTGCCCTGCCCAGCGCCGCCGGGTCAGGAAGTTCCTGTGGCCCCTCCTGGGCTCCGTCCTCCCCCTCCTCTGGCCTTTGTTCTGACCCCTGCAGATTCCCAAGCTTCTTGGGAGGCCTCGGGAGAGTGGGCCGCGGTTGGGGCCTTGTCCCAGGCAGACTCCATCTGCCCGGGGCGCTCTGCAGCGTCCAGGGAGCCGTGTGTGTCAAATGCTTGCCCTCTCGGCCCCGCAGAGATGACAAGTGACGTGCTCCGTCACACACAAGCTGCCCCTGGCGGAGCCCGGCACCCTGGGCCACCATCCCCTCTCTCCCCCCCAACCCCCCCTTCTGCAGGTCCTGCAGCCCAGGACCCCCTCGCCTCCTCTGAAAGAGCTGGAGGCAGTGGGGATGGCTCCCACAGGCTTCCCTCTCAGCTTCTCCCCCCCTCCCTGCCACCCCCCAAATTTCTACAGGTCAGGCTCACAGAGGCATTGACAGGCGGAGAAGCTAAAATCATGGTGGTTAAGGCCTGGGTTCGAGGCCTTGCTGGACAGGTCAGGTGATTAGAGCATCGTCCTGATAGATCAAAGCTGCACGCTCCCTCTCTGGTCAGGGCACATACAAGAAACAGCCAATGAGTCCATAAATACAATGTGTTTCCCTCTCTCTCTCTCTCTGTCTCTATCTCTATCTCAGTGAGTCCATAAATACAATGTGTTTCTCTCTCTCTCTCTCTCTCTCTCTCTCTCTCTAGCTCAATAGTAATTTTTTTTAAAGACCTACGTTCGAATTCAGCTCCAGGGCGTGTTCCAGTCATTTCTGGGCCCTCAGCTTCCGGACTTTCATCTGGAAATGGGATAACCGCTGCCCGGACAGGACAGGACAGGGCCATCAGCGGAGTGGACCTCGCCATCCTCTGCCCCGCTTCCCATCCTATTCCAGGCCCTGGAAGGGGGTGTGGGGGGGACCTGGGCTCAGTAGGTGGTCCCCCTCCCACCCTGCTCTGGGGCCAGGCTGCCTGGCCAGGAAGGAGGCTGCGGCTGGGAACTGAGCGCAGATACAAGATTAGCCGGCCCCGGGCGGTGTCACTTACAGCTCCGCTGTCCCCTTTCACCTGGACCCACGGCCCTGGGAACAATGGCCAGGCCTGTTATCTCTTTCAGGAGCTGCTGCGCTGGCCGTGAGGGAATACAGTCACATTCCAGGCTCCCTGCGTCATCTGTGCCCGCCCGCCCGCCCGCAGGGCCCTGCTCTGCAGGTGAGGAGTCCCCGGCCTGCGCTGCGGGCAGGGCAGAGGGAGCTGGCCCCGGCTCTGACTCTTGGCCTGCAAAACGGGCATGACCATGGGCACAGTGGTATTCAATGAATGTGAGTCCTCTTCCTTCCTCAGCACCTGCGTGAAGTCACTAGGCTTGGCTTCCACTCCTTCCCTCACCCTCATTCACTCACTCACTCACTCACTCATTCATTCATTGCCGAGCCCCTCCCTGCAGCACACAGCCTGCAGCCCTCTGAAATGCTGGCGGTTTCTTCAACGTTCCTCTGCCCTCTCCTACTCCCCTGGCAGGTATTAGTCCAGTGGTTCTCAACCTGTGGGTCGCGACCCCTTTGGGTCCATCGACCCCATCATAGGGGTCACCTAAGACCATCAGAAAACACAGATATTTACATGACGATTCACAACAGTAGCAAAATTACTGTTAGGAAGTAGGAAAGAACATAATTTTATGGTTGGGGGTCACCACAACATGGGGAACTGTATTAAAGGGTCGGGGCATTAAGAAGGTTGAGAACCACTGTATTAGTCAGAGAGCCTTTCTGGAAAACTCCTATTCATCCTTCAAGACCCAATCCAAGGGTTCCCTCCCTTTAGCTGCTGTGACTTCAGTTCCCAGAGGCCTGTGAATGCCCCATTTAGAGAGTCCCCACCTCCAGGCCTTTGCTGCTCCTGGGCTCTGCCTTCCTCAACCCACCTCTCCGTATTCACTGCACCGTCTCAGCCTCAGGGTGCGGCTCCAGGGCCGCCTCTCTGGTCTCCTCTGACTTCCTCTTCCTGAATGTCACCTTCCTGAGCCACCGCAGGTATCTGGACCCTCTTCGGGGCCTGAGTACTTCCTGTCCGGTATCCAGCCTCCCTGTGAGCTCTCTGGGCACCAGGATGAGAGGGGTTCCCCCTGGCACTGGGCTCAGTGCTCAGGGATGAGGCCCTGAGCAGCTGTCTCCTGACACTCCGGGTTGGGTGCTGGTTTGACCCTGTCCCTTCCGGCCAGCCTGAAAGCAGGGAGTGATTCTACGGGGTTCATTACCTGGGGGTAGCAAGGTGTGTTTGTGAGCATGTCAAGGTGCACACCCACGCATAAACACGGGTGTGAGTATGCTCGTGTGAGTGTGTGTGCCTGTGTGCATACGGGGTGTGTGTATGTGGATGTGTGCACACACGTGTGTGCATTTTCCTAGGAGAGGGGCCATGGCCATGTTTAGATTTTCAAAGTGTTCAGTCCCAGGTGAGGGGCTCCTGGCTCTCCCCACTTTCAGAGGCCCCTCGCCCACTCCTCCTTGCTCCCCCGACAGCAGGGAATCCTGGGGCTCCAGCATGGCACGCTCACCCCTCTATGGCTCTCTCCTGAGTCCCTGCCTCAGCTTCTGCTCCTGCCCTGCAGAGCAGCCAGGACCATCCTGGAATGTGGTCACCTCCCTGCTGTGGCTCCTTTCTTTCTTTTTCTCTTTCTTTCTTTCTTTCTTTCTTTCTTTCTTTCTTTCAAATATATTTTATTGATATTTTACAGAGAGGAAGGGAGAGGGATAGAGAGTTAGAAACATCAATGAGAGAGAAACATCAATCAGCTGCCTCCCGCACGCCCCCCACTGGGGATGTGCCCACAACCAAGGTCCATGCTCTTGACTGGAATTGAACCTGGGACCTTTCAGTCCACAGGCTGATGCTCTATCCACTGAGCCAAACCAGTTTCGGCTGTGGCTCCATTCTTGCCCACAGTAGGGCCAGGTCCTTCAGGGGCCACAGGGCCCTCCCAGCCTGGCCAGGTGCCTCCCTGCTCCCCTCCCTCCACACTCCCTGCTCATCCGCCTCCTGTGCACTGACTGTTCCCTGATTGGATGGCTGTTCCCTGTCTGAGCTGCTCTTCTCCGAGTCTTAGCACAAATGCCTCATCTCCCCACCCACCCCCGCTCTGATCCCTCGGTGTCTCCTCCTTCCTTCAGCTTCTAGAACAGCGGTTCTCAACCTGAGGGTCTCGACCCCTTTGGGAGTCGAACGACCCTTTCACAGGGGTCACCTAAGACCATCGGAAAATGCAGATATTTACATCACGATGCATCACAGTAGCAAAATTTCATGGTTGGGAGTCACCACCACATGAGGAACTGTATGCAAGGGTCGCAGCCTTAAGAAGGTTGAGAACCACTGTTCTAGAATGTTCCTGTTGCTTGTTCTTTTGCTTGTCTCTCCTGTAGAACAAAACCACTAGCTGGGCAGGGTCTTTGCCCCGACTTTGCTGTGGGCTCCCCAGCCCCTTTCACAGCCTGGCACAGAGCCACTCAGCAAATGCTGTCTCCTAGGAAGGAAGCCTGGAGACCCCGCTGGGTTGGCCTGTGTGAGTGTGTTTGGGGGACCCCCCTCGGCTGTAGGTTCTTCTGTGGGGGCTGGCAGGAGCCGGAGAGGAAAGCACCAGCCTTCCCGGCAGGGAGGGCCGCTAGGCCAGCAAAGCCCTCCCCTCGGGCCGGGCTGCGGTGATGGCAGGTGGATGTGAGCCAGCGTGCAAATGGTTGTTCTAGCAGGCGCTGCACTCTTGGCTGGGCCCCGGCAACCGCCCCAGAAACTGCTGTCTCCCCCCTCTGCCTGCCCCAGGCGGCCCCCGCAGCCTCGCACACCCCATCCCCGGTGAGGAAACTGAGGCGCAGCCTGAGGAGCCTGGCCTGCACGGAGCGACTCGTTCATCCCAAGGACCCACGAGTCCCAAGGATGCCACAGACGCGGAGCGTGAGGCTGAGGCAGCGGGTGGAGGCTGCGCTAAGCAAGTGCCACCCACTGCGGCCCCGGCCAGCCCTGCACCCTGGTTCACCCCCTGGGCTGCAGGAGCGAGCGAGGCTTCGGGGTGGATCCCTCAGCCAGTGGTCGGAAAACTCCTTCATCCACAGAGCCTAAGAGTAACAGCACAACGATGGAAATTTCTTCGGAGAGCCACATTTTTTAAACGTAAAGGCTGGGGGGTGGGGGAGCGTGGAGGGCAAAGAGGGTCGTTCCCCGAGTCCACTTCCACCTCAGGGAGTCATCAGGCCCCTGGAATTTGGGTCTCTTGTGTTAAAGTCCTCTAGGACTGAGTCAGGTGGACGCCTCCCCGCTGACCAGTCTCCAGGGACCTGGACTGGATCCTTGGGGGACACCAGGATCCTATCAAGAGACCTACTGGGCGCCTCCCCGGCACAGGAGTGACATTGAGCCTCCCTCCCTTGCGGGTCTGCAGGGTGACAGACAGAGTGGCTTCCTCGGGGTCACGGTATGTGTGACTCCACCCAGACGGTGGCTTCTCGCCGGCCCTTTCACCCAGCAGGCCCTGGCCTGTTCCGAGAGAGAGAGAGGAGTCAGTGGCCACCAGCCAGTGGGAGGGGCAGCGCCCACTGTGCGGCCCCCTGAGCTGGGAGGTGGGCACGGGGAGAAGGGGGGAAGGACGCGGCCCCGGGGAACCAGCCACCCGGCCACTCAGCAGGAGGCGGCCACCAGCCCACACGTGGTCCCTCTGCCGCACTCCTGCCCCTCCTCCCCCAGCTCATCGCCGGTCCCCTGTTTGAGAAACCCCCAGAAACAGGGGCGCTCACCCCCCACAGAAGAACTGTGAGACCGAGTTTCTCTGCAGGAGGGGCTTGTGCAAGAAGAGGTCTTAAGAAAGAGGGGTGTCAGCCGAAACCGGTTTGGCTCAGTGGACAGAGCGTCAGCCTGTGGACTGAAAGGTTCCAGGTTTAATTCCGGTCAAGAGCATATACCTTGGTTGTGGGCATATCTCTAGTGGGGGGCGTGCAGGAGGCGGCTGATCGATGTCTCTCTCTCATCGATGTTTCTGTCTGTCTATCCGTCTCCCTTCCTCTCTGTAAAAAAAATCAATAAAATATATATTTTTTTAAAAAGAGGGGTGTCAAGAGCTGCTCTTGACAGCAAGTGTGCCCCTTTTAAAATGGTGTTATCTTCTCGGGGCTGGGGGAGTTTGGGGGTTACCGAGACTCCCTGAAGACTGCCCTGCTGCCACTACGACTGCTGTCCACAGGTGTCTGTCCACCCTTACCCCCAGGCCCAGCTCGCCCTCCCTGCCCTTCACCCCTTTCTTGAGGCGCAGACACACCGCCCCCCCCCAAGAGCCCTGTCCCCACAGCCTGTCCCCAGGGAGGGGTGGTTCAAAGCAGCTGGCTCTTGGGGTGCTAGTTCCCGAACTGTTTTCAAGACCAGACCCCAAAGAGGAAGCAGAGGCCCAGAGACTGGGAGTGACCTGGCCCATACCACACAGCAGGTGGCTGAGCTGAGGCCGAAACCGACCCCCACTTTTCTCCGCTTCCTGATCACCCCTCAGCGGCTCCCAGGCCACAGCTGCCCTCGGACCGAAGGGAGGGTGTGAGGTGGCCCCAGCCAACTCCTCCTTCCAGTGACCACCACGATGGTCGCCAACTTAAAACCCCTCATTGTGCCCTAACCGGTGTGGCCCAGTGGATAGAGCGTCAGCCTGAGGACTTGAAGGGTCCCAGGTTCGATTCCGGTCAAGGGCATGTACCTTGGTTGCGGGCACATCCCCAGTAGGAGGTGTGCAGGAGGTGGCTGATTGATGTTTCTCTCCCATCGATGTTTCTAACTCTCTCTCCCTTTCCCTTCCTCTCTGTAACAAATCAATAAAATATATTTTAAAAAGACACACAAAAAAAAACCCTCATTGTAGCCGAGGACCAACTGTCTTACCTCCGCCTGCTGCTCCCGGTCAGGAGGGACCTTCTCCACGCAGGAGGGACCTTCATCTCCACTTTGCAGATGTGGAAACTGAGGCCGCGAGAGGCTTGGAAGTCCCAGGGCTCGCAAGGGTGGCACCAGCCTGAACCCAGGCCAGTCGGGCTTCAGAGCGCCTGCTTTCCGATGCCCGGTCCTCCAGTGCCAGGGCGTGGGCCCCGCCTGCCCCTTCACCACGGCCCCCGTCGGCCCCGAAGGCAGGAAGAGGCACTGCCGATCACACGGCGGACCCTGGGCTGCAGGAGCGGCCTCTGCCACCTGGCACACCAGCCAGGCCTCTACGTTTACATTTGCCAACAACCCTGAGCCTCTGCGTCTCCAGCCCCGGAGCCGGCAGAGGGGCCGCTTCTCAGTCAGGGCGGATGGCGGTCCCTCCTCGACCCCAGGCTGCTCCCTGCAGCTCTGCAGGAGGGTCCAGGCCCTGCTGGTTCCTGCCGTGTTCCCGCCCCAACCCCGAGCCCGTCCTCGGGGACGGGAGCGGAAGCTCAGACCTGCCCGGTGACCTGCCCGCGATCACACAGCCATCGCAGGTCATGTGCTGGCCCAGTGGGGCCAGAGACCTGGCCCCTGCCCCAGCGCCGGCAGCACCCCGAGGCTCCCCGCCCTGAGGTGTGGGGGAGCCAGAGGGAGTGTGGGGCTCACTCCCCAGTGGGGTAGCTCAGGGGAGCGTCTGCCCCCTGGGCCATGACCCTGACAGCTGGGTTCCAGTTGGCTCTGGGTGGTGCCATCGCAGGGCAGAGCCGAGCGTGGTGAGCCGAGCGTGGTTAGCCTCGCCCGAAGACACCCAAGCTCCTCAAACTTCCTCTTGCAGGCCCAGGATGCACCCTGCAAAACCTCCCCAGTCCCCCCCCCCCCTCCACACCCAGTCCCACAATGAACCCCTGCTTCCTCTTGTGGACAGAAGGGGCCACATGCTGACCTGACCAGCTCCGGGGAGGCCTGCGTGGCGGTCCTGCAAACTCAGAGACCTGAAGTCACCACCGAGGAGGGCCTGAAATTCAACTTGAACTAAACACAGTGATGGCCGGTATCTTCCCTGACAAGGTCAACCTTTACCTTAGCTGAGCCCGTCTGTCTTTCTGCATCTAAGATAACACACCCTGGAAATGTCTGGGTAACGTGTAACCTCCCTTTTTCTGGAGCCCCTGGGGCACAACCAGGTGTGGTGGGCTCCAGGACAGAGGCCACGAATTCCTTCATTATCATGTTCATTGTACCTGCACCCACCCAAGTGTGTGTCCGTCATTTTACTTTTTATCCTATCCCAGGGGTTTCCCCTCCTTGCTTTATCCCACCTCCTGAATCCGTCACCAATGGATTTCATGTGACCCACTCTGTCCCTCCTTTGGTGGCAATGGATAAACACAGATGTAACCGCCATTCTCCGGAGCATCATCTCCATTCGTTGAGGTTCTGCTGCCCGGCCTATGGCGACAGTTTGGCTCCAATAAACTCACAACCATTCTTTACAGGTTTCAATGTTTGTTTTTTTTTACGTTAACACTCTCCACTTGCATTCCCTCCGGCCAAGCCCGTGGGGACACAGAGATGACCCCGCCTGCAGGCAGACAGACCCAGAAGCCAGACCACCGCATTCGTCAGAACCAGCAGCGCCTGCAGGCTCTCTGAGAGCGTTTCCCATGGCCCCTGGTGCTGGGTCTGCAGTCATTTTTATCTCAGTTTCCTAACTGCTCTGAGCTGCGGTAACCCTCCTCAGGTTGTGCCCCAACATTCAAACCAGAGCAAACCACAAAACGAGGGCGAGAAGGATGAGCAGAACCAGTAAGATCTGCCCCAAGGGGCTAGCTCTCCAGGGCCTGTGTGGCCTTGGCCGCAGTGGGAGGGCCTTCCTGCTTCCTGCTCCGTTCACCCTCCGCGCACCCTCGAGGCCCCGGCTGGGGCGGGGGGGAACCTGGACGCACGCACATCTCCCCCATCGGCTCTCAAAGCCACCGGTGACTGTGAGTCTCAGCAGCCAGCCCCAGGCCACACATATGCACACATGTTGGTGGCAGGACATTGTGTTTTGGGGGTGGTCAAACACACGTACAGGTTATTTACCCGCTGGACCAGCGGTTCTCAACCTGTGGGTCGTGACCCCTTTGGGGGTTGAACGACCCTTTCACAGGGTCGCCTAAGACGATCGGAAAATGCAGATATTTACATCACGATGCATCACAGGAGCAACATTTCATGGTTGGGGGTCACCACCACATGAGGAACTGTATGCAAGGGTCTCGGCCTTAGGAAGGTTGAGAACCGCTGCTCTGGACCATGGTACCGTGTGCAGTTCAGTGGCCTTGAGGACATGTGCATCGCCACAATCCATCTGCAGGCCTTTCCCACCTTCCCACGTGGAGACTGTCCCCTTTCATCAGTGACTCCCTCCCTCAGCCCAGCAAAGTTCAAGATAGACACTGTCAAGAGTCGACTTGTTCCTTGGGGTGTGTTGGGAGAGACCCTTGTACTCCACTGAAGGGAGATCTGGGGGTGCTGGTTTGGGACCCCCCTCCCCATGTCAGTGTTTTTAGGAGTTTGTTCTTGGAGGACCCGATTCTCCAGGGAAGATGCTTCCATGTCCTGCCTGGGCAGCAGGGGGCTGTTAAAGGCCTCACTGCCCCGGGGAGCAGGGCGGGGCCCCGGCAGGGACTCCAGCCTCAGTAGCCCCAAGTTCTGGGCTGTGTGTGGTGTGACTGCCCTCTCCCTAAGCCAGGGACCCCTGCTCACCATCACCAGAGAACACCAGTCTTCTGATGGTTCCGGGGGTGACGGCCTGGCATTTCAGGGATTGATCTGAGGGTCTGACTGTTATTTTGCCTCCACCCACGATCCCCTCCTTAGGTTCCAGCTGGGCCTGAACCCTTGGCAGTTCTATGGGGTCAGTCACGCTGTGCATCTGGAGGTGGCTTTTCTGAATCCCTAAGTCAGCTGCCATCCTTCATCTAGTTTCTGGTTCCAAAAAGGATGCTGATTTGCATCCCACCACCACCACCACCACCACCACCACCACCGAGAAAAATAAAGGAAGAAAAAGAAACGGGGTGGGTTTGGCCTCCTGTCCTGCTGGCCCATCATCCTGCCGCCTTCTACCTGAAGGAGAACAAAAGACAGAAACCCCCTCAGTCGTCCGCACGGGGTGTGGAGGGGGAGGCATTTGGTGCACGGGTTTCAGCTGCACTTTAGCGAAGCTTCCAGGTGAAGACTCGCCCGGCAGGCGCAGGCAGGATGCCTCTGCCTCCGGAAATGTCCCAGGGCCCGGCGCCAAGCCCCCCACTCGGAGGCTTCCCAGAACCGTCCGCGGGAAGAGCCCCTGGGCCCGTTCTGTCTGCAGTTCCAGGTGCGGGTTTATCTCCGGGGAGACGGAGCCCCTGCAGGGCAGGAGCCTTCATGACTCATGGACACCGCCCCCCTTTGTCCTCCTCACCGCGGTCCCGGCCGGGGCTGCGCACGTGGTACCAGCCTGCTGGGTTGCTAGGTGGAGGAGGGAGGGGAGGGCACTGGGAAGGGAGATGCAGCCTGGGCGAGCGAGGAACATCATCTCTGGGTGCTCTCCACTCGCTCTGGAACCCTTCTCGGACCTCAGTCCTGCGTCTGGGACCCCCGGGGCCCTCGGAAGTGCAGGAAAGCGGGGGGCTGGGACTCAGCCGCGGACCATCCCGCTAAGGGAACAGACGGAGGCCCTGCTGTTCCCGAGTGGCCGCACGGCAGACGCGCAGCCTCGGGCTCGCTGTACTTTTCTGAGTCCAGAGAAACGGTTTCCTTTCTCTTAAAGAAAAAGAAAAAATTGAACTTTTAGTTCAAAATGTTTGCATGATAGATTTGTCTTTATATCAATGCAGTGGTAAGATATCATTTTTAAAAACTGATGTAGAGATGTTTTTCTGTTGTTTTTTTATTGATTTCAGAGAGGAAGGAAGAGATAGAAACATCAATGCTGAGAGAGAATCATGGATCAGCTGCCTCCTGCACGCCCTACATTGGGGATGGAGCCCTCAACCCAGGCATGTGCTCTTGGCCGGAATGGAACCTGGGACCTTTCAGTCCACAGGCTGATGCTCTATCCACTGAGCCAAACCAGCAGCCAGGGCTAAAACGTCATTTTTAATACATTTCCGTGGAAGAGGAGGCCACGAAAGTCACTCTGTGAACTTGCCCCCTCCCCTGGGTCTGAGTGAGGTGCTAGTCCTTCCCTCAGAACCTCTGATCCAGCTCAGTTCCCGGCCACAGCCCGCTGCGTGCTGGGCACTGGGGGTCCTCACCAGGAGCCCCCGGTTCATGGCAGCCAAGCCCTGCGCCCACAGCAGCCAGGAGCCTGGGAGAGGGCTGAACAGGGCAGGGGTTCCTGCAGGGCTATTAGTGGGTCCTGAGGCTGGACAGTTCTCACCCCGTGGAAAGGCTCCAGGCAAGAGGGAGAGAGCGTCAGCGAAGACACAGATGCACAAGGCTGAGCCCGTCCCAGCAGCGCGGGGGGCCTGGCACGCGAGGCTGGGGCGGCAGTTCAGTCCTCGCCCACCCCGTCGAGTGCCCGGCCAGTGTCCCGGCCTCGCTCACACTGTGAAGACCGGTACCCCCACCTCCCACCTCCCACCTCCCACCTCCCACCAGCTGCCCCCGCAACGCTCAGCAACTCGTGTGCCACTAGCAAGCTTCCGAGCAGAAACTTGTCTCCGATAGCTCTGCCCAACTTCTCAGCCCATCTGTGCCGTACGTCCTCCTCTTAAGGGGGCAGCAACGGGACCCAGTGGACCTCCCAAGTCCCCCTGCCTGGTGGCCACCAGGAGGCCTTGCCAGTTCCCTCCTGTGGCGGGGCGTCCTCAGGGCTGGGGACAGCCATGGACCCCCGTGACTCTGGGAGGCTTTGCTGGCGTGACCAGTGTGGGAGCTTGATCATGGAGGACGTGGGAACAGGGAGGGGCTCTGGCCTTGAGGCAATGGGTGGGCTCTGAGACCCACCCTGCTCCCCCACCCCACCCCTATTCCCTCCCCCACCCCCACTCCTTCACCCTCCCCACTCCCTCTAACCTGGGAGAACAAGGGCCAGGGGCTGCACTAGGCAGCTGGTCCACATCGCGGGGGCCCTCGGACCCCTCGGGGGTCTGGAGGCAGGAATGGAGTTTGTGGCCTGGCGTCGGTCTCCCTAAGGCCCGGCCCAGACACTGTCTGCCCTGGAGGCGGCGGCCCCGGCCCCGGGAGACGTCAAGCGCCTGACTCCGCTCCGGGCTGCACGGCCTCCGCGTGGGAACTCAGCGGAACACGGCGCGGCTCACGCTGAGGCCGCTGGGAGGCAGCGATCTGTGTCCTTGTTTGGTTTCAAAACAGGGGCCGGGAGCAAAGTGTCATGAAAGATGTCCTTGTTGGAAAAACGTTGGGGGCCATCGGAGAGCCGGCCTCTGGGCTTCCGGGAGGAGGCGAGAGCCACCCCACTCTGCGCCGCCTGGGCTCCCGGGAAGCTGCCGGGCACCTGCTACGCCCCAGGCACAGGGGAGCCTTCACCACACGCCGCGTGACAGCGCGCACCGGGGGTGGCGGAAGTCGCGGCTCTTGCGACATCCCAGCCCTCCTCTCGCACATCTGCACGTCAGGCCATGCTTACCTCCAGGTGGCTCAGACACGCCAGGCCTTCTTATTAGCCCAAACCGGTGTGGCTCAGTGGATAGAGCGTCAGCCTGCGGACCAAAAGGTCCCAGGTTCGATTCTGGTCAGGGGCATGTATCCAGTGGGGGGCGTGCAGGAGGCAGCTGATCAATGTCTCTCTCTCATCAGTGTTTCTGACTCTCTATCCCTCTCCCTCTCTGTAAAAAATCAATTAAAAGATATTAAAAAAAAAAGAAGTGGGTCAGACCCTCATTTTATGGAGGAGGAAACCTGGGCTCAGCGTGGCCCAGTAGCTCACGCAAGCCCACACAGCTATCCGCTCATTCATTCATTCGCCAATACAAGGGCTGCTACCCAGCTGACACCACGCAGACCGTGGAGCCAGGGCCCAGTCCATTAATAGATGAAGACCCTCCCCTGAGCGAGTGAACATTTCAGGGAGTTCAGAGACAAACAGAGAAATGAACGTGTTTCTGTGAAACATTAAACAGTGATTTTCGGCCGGCGAGGGCAGGCCTCTGAGGAGGCGGCTTTGTGCGGAGGCCTGAGGGACAGGAAGGAACCAGCCGCAGAAAGGGCGCCATCCGTCACCTTTCCCTGGACGTCCAGGTCACGGCGGCCAAGGGGCTCCTGACGGGTCTCCTGGCCTCCGCACCGGTGGCGGGGAGCGGCCGGGGGTCCCGGACAAGCAGTGGCTCCCCAAGGCCTGGCACCTCCTGGTCGGATCCAGGCCCATGCCTCAGTCAAGCCTGTGACTGAGTCCCGCCCTGGTCCACCTGACCTGGCCGGGGAGGGGTCACAGGCTGGAGAGGGGCTGGCTCCTGGCTCGGTGTCGGGTCAGTGGGGGCGGGACTAGCCCACAGGAGGGGCACTTCGCCTGGCTGCCCTGGTTCTTGTCCTGACCCTCATCACTTAACTCTTAAAACAGACTAAGCTCCCCTCTTCTCCGCCACAGGGAACCCAGCGGCTGACACAGCGCCCCTCTGGCCCTCACTCAGGAGGCAGGCTTAGGGGTCAGGGGTCAGTGCTGCACCACCGCATGCCTGGGGCCAAGCAGGTGGGAGCGGTCCTTGGGCTACTGGACGAGACAGGGCCATCTGTGCTGGCTGTGCCCATGTCTGCACCTGGTCACTCATCGGGGACACAGCCCGCCACCCCCTCCCCCTCAGGGTGCTAGCTGACACTGACTCCGGTGGCCAGGGCCTGCTGGGGCCTGCTGGGGACGGCTGAGGGCACGGGGCAGGTCCTGAAAGGCAGTTCTGCCAACACCCCCAGCAGAGGGTGGGCGGGAAGTGTCGGGGCACCCCTCACCCACGCAGAGTTTCAGCTTTAGCTGCAGACGCTGTTGTGTGTAGCTGAGTTCTTAAGTCTCCCAAACAGGAAGAGCACTTTATGGACTGGTATTTATAGAATATCCTCCACCCAAACAAACCAAAAGCAAGCACAGACTCCTGCGCACCCGCAGCGTGCCCGTCCTGGTGCCTGAGCTCGGCCGGCCACACACCAGCCCCCACCCTGGCCCCACTGGCAGGAAGAGTGCCCTCCAGTAGCCACTGCCAGAGCCTCTCCCTGCCACGCTGGTGGCAGCCCGGGGCCAGGCAGAGGCCAGGCTCACAGCCCGGGAGCTGGGGGACAGGAGGCACCCACCGTGCCGGCCCCCGGAATTACAGGAGTGAACGCACCATGGACACCACCACGCAGAGCACCGCCCTTTATTGCCCCTCGCCGTGGCGAAGGGGACTCTACTCCTAGAGGCCGAACAGCACCCCGAGATGTTCCTGGGAGAGGATTCCCTTTGCTCCTGCCTCAGTGACTAAGGTCAAACCTGTCCATCTGAGAATGGGTGGCTTTGTGGTGGGGGTGGGCGCTCTGCCGAGAGGCACTGCCTCTGCTCCCCTCGGGAACCGCATTCCGGGGTCCACAGGCCGAGCGGGGCCTGGAGTCGGCCTGACTTTTCGGAACTCAAGTACAGGAGGCCACACACAGCGCCGGCCCCGCCGAGCGGGAGGGGGCTGGCAGGTCTCATTCCGCTCCCCGCAGGCCATGGGGCGGGCACGCTGTGGTCCCCGGGGCGTGCTTCTCCCGTGCAAAGAGAAGTGCAGCCCCTCCCCAGAGGGCAGTGGGCACGGAGGTGGCCCCTCTCGCCTGCCGGCCTGAGCCCACGCCCGGGAAAAGCAGGCACCCGGGGTCTCCGCGGAGCAGCAGGGCTCACAGCCCGCGTCCTTTCAGGACCATTTCCCACGCTCCCTCACCCGAGTCTGTCCGTCCCTGCGGAGCGGCAGGGACCACGGTCAGTGGCAAGATCGCTGGTCTTTGTGGCTCCCCAGCCAGGGCCTTCCCGCTCCAGGAAGGAAGGAGCAACGTGGAGTCGCTCACCCTGATCAGGAGGGGCCTGACCAGAGGCCAGTCCTCGCCCGGTCTGGGCACTTCTGCTCCCCTGCACCCCATCTACCCTCCGGAGGATCCAGGGCCAGTGCTCCTCTTGGACAGTTACCTCCGGTTCCTGTCCCGCTGACCTGCCCCGCTGCAGCCCCCCAACACCCGCCTGGTCTCCCCGAATGTTCGCCACTGAACACAGCCAGGCTGGTCCAGGGCAGGGGCCCGGGGACGGCGCAGGCTCTGAAGAGGCAGACGTCATCCGGATTCACCGGAGGCCGGAGAAGAAAGGGGCAGCCACCAGCCACTGGTGGATGTGGTGGCGGGAAGCGTGGCCGTGAGAAAGCAGTGGCCGCTGGGCCTGTGACGTGTGGGGTCACAGGAGAACCTCTGCACAGCCTGCCCCCTGGGGGCTCCCAGCCAGCCAGGCTCCCGTACTAGCACCTCTTGTTCTGAGAAATGGCGGCGGCCCTGGCTGAGGCCGCCTGGGGGAGTGGCCTCCGGCCCCCGAGCAGAGACACGGCGTATCCAAGGTCCGCCTGCACCAGCGCTCCGAGGGAGAGGACGGTCAGGCTGAGGACCGGGCCCCCACTGGCCCCCACGGCCCAGGCAACTGGTGGGGCAAAGCCCAGCCTGTCCCAGCGGGGACCCCGGTCCCCACGAAGGCCCTGCTCAGGCCGCACTCCGCGGCCGAGGCTACGGCGCCGTCATCACACCCTGTTCCCCGTGGTCCACGCTCCAGAGGCGGTAGAACTCGGCGAAGTCCACGTAGGGCTCCACGCGGCCGTCCTCGCCGGGCGGGAGCGAGTGGGCGGGCCGGGAGCGGAAGAGGCCCCCGTCCGAGCTGGAGCTGCTGCTCTGCGTGTGCGTGTTGGTGGACTGCAGGGTCAGCGTCGGGCTCTGGCTGCGGGGACAACAGAGGCGTCAGTCTGGAGCCTGGGCTCCCAGGCCTCTAACAAAGGTGACCCAGAGCCAGCCCCACCACGTGGTCTTCGGGAGATGAAATGTCAAATGGCTTTTCAAGCGCTCACTGCACACGGCTTTGTAAATGAACTAGAACTGAATGGTCGCCCATTCCAGCGCTCGGTGACCACGCATGGCTGTGACCACTGCACACAGCAATGAGCTGGAGGGAATGCACCCCAGTCTCTCCGAATCCGCCCTGACCCGAACCCCACAGACCGCCAGCCAGCAAGCAAGGACTTTTCTCCCAGAAAACCCTCCGCCCTCCCTCCCTGTCATCCCCTTGGTGACCCAGCTGGGAGACAGGTCCCCCCAAGTTCCCAGAACTCCCTGGCACCCACCCTCTGTCCTGGAGCACGTAACAGCTGGCAGTCACCTGCTGGCCCACCGTCTTGCAAACCCCTAGCGCTTCCCAGCACCCAGCACCAGGCCAGCCCAGGGTGGGGCCCAACTGATGCTCAGAAGCAAAAGGGAGGAAGGGGCTGTTCAGGGGCCCCCAGGGAGTTAGGGTGCAGAAGGACAGCTGGCGCTCCTGCCTGGCCTGGGACCAGTGCTGCCGTGCTCTGCCTTGGTGCACACAGCTGGTGGCTTCCTCTCGGCAGCCCACTGCACTGGCGATGCCCATCACTCAGCTGCCCGCCAGGCCCCTCTAGCCTGTGGTGACGGCGGCCGCAGCAGCAGGAGCAGGAGCGAGGGGGCAGGGGGAGGGGAAGGCCCCCTCCAGGCTGAGGGAAGCGGCGCCACTCCCTTCCTGATGGCCCTTCCAATTGGCCACTTCCTCTGAGGGGGTGGGTGTGGCACTCTATTATTCTGGGCCGCCGGAATGTGGAAACCAGACCCGGGCTCCCGGTGGGTGGGGGGCGGGGGGCATGCATTCCACAGAGGCGAGGGGGCGGGGTGGAGGCCGGGCCTCTCGGCAGGTCGGCAGTGAGGAAGTGGCCGGCCCCCCTCCTCAGGCTCCAGACCTGCTGCTGCCTCCGCCCCTCCCCCTCAGACTGGAGAACTCACTTCAAAGCCGCTCAGACATTTCTGACAAGCCGGTACAGGCCAAGCACTGCCCCAGGCATGATGCCACCGTGCTCACACCTCGGGACCGGGAAGAGAGGACAGAGGACCTTCCCATTCCAGGAAAACTCGTCCACGCACCCACAGGGAAATGTGACCTGCAGGCTGTCACCTTCGGTGCGGGTCCCTTCCCGGCAGCCGAGCCACGCTGCCCAGGGAACCTGCCCCTCCCTGAACCTTTTCAATGAGCTGCTGGAACCTGCAGCGCACCTAAAAGGAACTCCCAGGAGGGAGGCGGGCATCTGAGAAGTGCAAGACCCCAGGGCATCTCACCCAGGGCATCTCTTAGCAACAGGACCTGGCCCCTGGCATTCCTGTCCCCAGGAAGCGGGCCTGAGCGTGGGGATGGGGGAGGGCTTACTTGGTGAGGGTGGGAGTGGCTTCGTCCAGGGTGGAAGCGCTGTGGGCGCCATTGACCAGCTGGCCCTGCGAGGGCATGACGAGGGAGAGGGTCACGCTGGTCTTGCTGGTGCTCTGGGCGCTGGAGTAAGGCACGGATACGGGGTACACCCGTCCTCCTGGGGCTTGGGAAGGAAGAGAGAGGTGGGCAACAGGGAGCGGCTGGTGTGGCGGGCACCGGGCCACTCCAGGACCTGACGGCAGTAGGGTGGGAGGGCTGAGAGGAGAAGGTGGTGACCCGGCCTGGCTCCCTGAGTTGCAGCGTGGCCCTCGGCCCCTGCGGGCGGAGAAGGGGCGTCGGGGGCAGAGAATGCCAGCTAGGCAGGGGCTGGCGCTCAGCAGCTCCTGCGATCAAGGCAGGAGGATCCAGTGCGGAGCTGCTCGCAGAAAGGGTTACTGCCTGGCTTCCCGCAATGAGGCTCCCATCCGCGGGATCAGCGTGCTCCTCGTGGAGGCCGGCCCAACAACACCACCGCGGCACCACAGCAAGCTCGAGACTGGGCCACCCCGCCGTCCGCGGAGAACACCGGGGGGCCTGCCTGAGCACGGGGCTGTTTGAGGAAGGAGAGAGAGCGCAGCGCAGGAGCCAGCGGTCCGCGCGGAGCACTGCGGGAGGAGGGGCGGGAAGAACCGCCGCCTGGCCGCCCGAGGAATCGGCCTCCGAGACTCAAAGCATAGAAAGTTAAGCGCGTTCCTCTCACGCCAACACGGCCCGGGAGCAGGGCCAGGCTTTGGGGACCTTCTGTCCACAGGCCTCGCCTCCCCTACGTCTCTTCCTCCCGAGCCTCGGTTTGCCTTCCTGGAAAACGGGGTGCTATCTCCTGAGGGCTGGCAGTGAGGACCCCAGGAAACATTGGGGTCCAGTGCCTGGCGCAGAGTAGGGGTTCAGGTGGGGGGCCATCATTCCTATCACGTGGCCTGGGGTCTCTGAAGCTCTCTCTGCTCTCGGGTCATTAGGAGGTCAACCAGGGCAGAGGTATTTCTTCATTTCAGAGACAAAGAGGAGACCAGCCCAAGGCAGCTCAGAGGCCCGGATGCAAAGCGCCCACGGCCAGGCCTCCCCGTCGCCTCAGACACCTGCAGGCCACCCCGGCCCGAGGCTCGTCCGGTGGCTCCCCGTCCGTCCGTCCGTCCGTCCGTCCGCACCGCCCTTACCTGGGGCTGGGGAGGCGGCGGGCTGGCTCATCTCGCCCAGAGGGTAGCCGAAGTTCCGCACCAGCAGCGTCATGTCCTCGTGCCGTGAGCAGAACTTGGCGCGCTCGCTGCCACTGGCGAAGGTGTCGCTGTGGATCCGCTTCACCCGGTCTACCACGGCCTGGGCCACCGCGTCCAGGGACGTCTGCTTGGCGAACTCGGTGTCGATCATGGCAGCGATTTCCTGGGAAGGAGGCGCAGGGATCGGGTGAGGAACAGGGGGCCCCGGGGCCGAGGGCCACGACTCCAGGGCCTCACGGGGACACTTAGGGGCCACCACGTAAGCAGGTGAAGGAAGTGCCCACCAGCCACACCTGCAATCCGAGCTTTTCAAGGGATTCAGGATAATCCTTCTGGGACTTTCTCATTAGAAAAGGTGTGGCCTTGTGCTCTCTCGGGGAGACTATCCACCTCTCTGGGTTACTACGAGGAGGAAGTAACATAATGGAATGAGGGCACCGTGGGAACTGCTAGAAAGCCCTGCATAAATACGTGCCCACCACAGCAGGCACGTACCCCTAACCTCTAAAGGACCCAGGAGACTCACAAACAGATGAGCAATCGTGACTACTAAGCATTTTCCTGGAACAAACTCATTATAGGCTAGGATACGCCGATTTTGCCAAAA
Source organism: Lasiurus borealis (assembly GCA_004026805.1). NCBI lineage: Eukaryota > Metazoa > Chordata > Mammalia > Chiroptera > Vespertilionidae > Lasiurus > Lasiurus borealis. Next base: position 1,087 of record PVJN01025532.1, on the reverse strand, counting down.
AATGGGGACACAGAATGAAGGCAGAGAAATCCACTGACCAGTGTATCCTAGAACCCAGTAAGATAATTCTATCTTGAAGACTGAAGGGGGCGGGAGGCGGGGAGGGGATCACATTGATGATAAGATCAAAAACACAAAATCCGCCAAAACCGGTTTGGTTCAGTGGATAGCGTGTCAGCCTGCAGACTGAAAGATCCCAGGTTCGATTCCGGTCAAGAGCATGTACATTGGTTGCAGGCACATCGCCAGCAGGGAGTGTGCAGGAGACAGCTGGTTGATGTTTCTCTTTCACTGATATTTCTGGCTCTCTATCCCTATCCCTTCCTCTCTATAAAAAAATCAATAAAATATATATTATATATATAAAAAAACAAAAAGACACAAAATCCTCTACATGCTGGCTGGCCAGTCTCTTGGAGGTAGAGGGGGGGGGCAGGGGCAGAGGCCGGCAACAGGAAATGACCTAGGACCAGTCAGGTAGGCTCAGCTCCCTCGCTGACCACCTTGGTCACCCCAGGCTCCCTAAGTGGAAGTGATGGTTACAGGCTGCTAGAAGGAGTAAGATAAGAAGATGAAAAACCCTGAACACAGGCATCAGGACAGAGGGCGGCTTATGAGACTTTCCCTCCTAGTTTTTAACTAGAAAGGACAAAGCAGGCGGTCTCCCTCCAGGGAGCATGCCCATGCCGTTCCCTCTCCCTCTCCGCCGCCCACAGGCACGTATCCAGACCTCGAAGGGACCCCAGGGGACTTGCAACCAGAGGAGCAGTGGCAGCTCACCCCGGGCTCACCCCTTAACCTGTCTCCAAGGCCCCCTTTTCCCTGGCTTCCCAGTGAGCCAAAGCAGCCCCGCCTAAGCATATATTTTTGCTGCAGCCAATAAATTCTTGCTTTTCTAAAAATAATAATAAAGAAAAGAAAGGAAAAAAGCAGAAAAGTGACCCTCCTACGAGCCTCACAGATGGAAGAAACATGACCTGAACCTCTCTGAACAACCCAGCCATCCGAGTCAGTCAGGCAGAGGCAGCTTCAAACTCACCCCTGAACCCACTGCTTTTCCATAACCCTACCAAGGTGGGTGCTGTCA
>PVJN01025531.1:0-29949 GCA_004026805.1 Lasiurus borealis | reverse complement strand
ATTTACTTCAAACTAGAATACAAAAGCAAATACAAATTTATCCCAGTATACACTGAGGAAAATATAAATATAAATTTTGTAATAAAATGTGGGTAATATAGGGGGATATAAGATTGGAAAGGTAAATAAGGAACATATAAAATATTAGACAAATATTTTAGTGAGGTTTTGGAAGAATTTAAGTAAGAGATTGACATGATTAAAGCAATGTTTTAAAAGTAGTGTTAAAATATGTTAGATGCCAAAATTATTCTAAAATTTTAAATAGCTTATTTTTTTAAAAGATGTTAGCTGAATTGGATGGGCCAAAGTTAGAGTCAGGACTAAGCCATTGGAGTAGACTTATAGATGATTACAGAAATCGATGGGTATAAGGAAGATAAACTAATCCATAGGTACATGAAATGAGAGAAGGATGCTCTATTGTATACTAGGGTGAGTGAAGTAATAAGAATTGATCTTTCATTTTGAGGCTGAGTAACTTGTAATGGGGATGTCAGCATGGGATCTGGATTTTGGGAAAAGATGACAAATTACATGTTAGGTGATCCTAGGCATCCAGATAAAACATAGAGCTGGTGAATGGCATGAAGTAATATCCATAGGGTTAAGATTTTAAGTCATATAAATGAATGAGCTCCATAACTAGTACATACCAACACAAGGAAAAGCAAGGCTATCTGATACCATATTGAGTTCCATATAGTTACTAAGTTGAGTGATTTTTTGTGGATCAGTGGCATATATGAATACTCATTCCATTCTTTCCATTATAATTTCCCTTCATTCTAACTCATCCAACATTATATAAATTAAGGCTTTATTTTTACTGATTGTAATTATTTTCTCAGCTACTCAAAGATGACTGTAGAAGGATTTATTTCAAAATGTCCCGGTATTTCAATATCAACCATATTAAGTATTAATGAGATCAAGCAAGAATAATACTGGAAACCAAAAATAGACAGAACTATTGCTACAGTGTTCACCTTGAACTTTATAGACATGTTTTATTACATTTCTTTTTATGTATTCTGAATCTCTTTTAACTTAATTATAAGCAATAGTTTTTTAAAGGCTTCTATCAAGTATTATTATTAGTAAATTTCCAGTCATTAACACAATGCCTGAAAAAGAGTGATCAATTATGGCTTTTTGTTTGTTTGGTATTTTTTGAAGTTTAAATACTGGATGATAGGCTGGGTATTACACAAATCAGGGTAATAGTCTGGGGTCCTGACATAAGCAATTGAGGAACCAAATCAGAAAAACACACTGAGTTGGCTCCTGTTATTCTGCTTTAAATTATCCCGATTAAGTTTTTTATCTCCCCTCCCCCCTATTTTCTTAGACTAAATGCTATTTTCTTAGACTTGGAAAGTTGTTTAGCTTTTTATTTGCCTGCCTTTAATGCTCTTCTGAACTGGCAGGAGAAACCCGGATAACAGAGTCTTGGGGGCTTATGAACTAATGCTAAAGATTGTAAAATGGCAAGAAAATGAGGGAATCTCTCCTAGGATGAAGGACACCTGGCAAGTAGTTTTCTCCATTCTCCTGATATTTCTCTCTTTTGCTATTGCATTAAATGCAATGGATGTTATGTCAGAAGTGGGCTGAACCTGAAAGAAGCTTGTTTAAAAATCTATCAGAGGAGAGGGCTTCAGAACTAAGTGTTGGGTAAAAATTATATGCGCACTTGAGACAAGTGCAGGACCCTGGGTTGCCTATTATATGAAGGCCTATTGCTGCATAAGATCAGTAAAACCATTTCACTTTACACTTGCCAGGTTAAATTTAATTCTAAGGTACTTCTAGATTTCTAATTCTCATAATTAATTAAAAACTCACAAAGCTGTGATGTTTCTATTACCAATAATTACAAATACTGTCAGAGTGTACCAGCTATATGAGGAGAATGGTATTATCCTGCAATTAAGTAATCTGAATAATATCTTAAGTTCACAAATTACTGTTTTAGAATCAAAGTATATATAGAGAAAAAATCCTTTTGGAGCTGACTTTACAATTCTATGTACATGTAACCTAAAACATTTAAAGCACCCAAACTGAATAAATTCATACTTGCAAATCTCTACCTTGTACTATTAATAACATGCCACATGTAAAAAAGAAGCTTAAAAATATGCATGTGATATGATATTTTATGATTGCCATTATATAGTAGCTACCTTTCTATCAAAATTATTTGAACCCCCCCCAAATAATGTATCATCTATTACATTTCAATTCCAACAATCCACTCAATGGATACACCATTATAGAATGTCTTTTGATTATTATACTTTTTGATAATTTACTTATCAAAATCTTGAACTAAGTTTTAATTATTAAAAATTTAAGACACTTTCTGCAGCATTTTAACTAATTTTTTGTTGAAGCAAGAATGTAGAAAAGAGACTTTAGAAAATAAGTAATAGAGATATATTTTAAGCTACTAGAGAAATATTTTATTTAAATATATATCATTTAAACTTCATGTTTAGAAACAATTTGTCAATTGTGATGAAAAATATCAAAAAGTTGATACATATTGGTAGTTGGACTAGTTGTTTGTCTTTAAAATCATGCATCAAAATGCAAATTACTTTATGCTGTAATTCAACAAAGTCATATATCTATTAAAAAAAGAAGATAAGGACAGGATTAGATACTAAGTTAAAAGAAAGTAAGGCATTATTCTCTATTTGAACATTAAATTGAGATACTGTCTTTAAATAATGCTTTTCTTGCAGACAGCTCAAAACCAAATTTACTAATACCATTATCACATACTTTAGATTTCCCATTAATTAGGTAGAATGTCCATTTATTTCAGGGAATTGCCTTCATAAGACAGGACACTGCCATTGGTTTGTAATACCACTACAACTGGTCCATTTTTCTTTTGTAGGAATTGCTCCCTGTGATAGAAACTTATTTTGTCCTTTTGCTGAATGAATACTATCCTGTTATCATATGACTCACTAAATTTATTAGGGGTATGCTTATTTTTTAGATATTAAATGCCACATTTTTCTGCTGAAGATTGTAATCACATAAAAGTTCATTCAAGCCATAAATTACTTATTTTTAATGTAGCAAATTCACAATTTTAGTTACTGATTTAGAATATAAACTAAATTGAACTCATATTCTGCTTCCTGTAAATTAGAGCAGTATAAAGGTATTGAGCTGCAAGAAAAAAAAATACTATCAAGGAAACTTAGTCCTAACTGTATGGCATATGCATATGCGCATCTGCCTAGAGTAGAACAAGGATTTAGAACCTGGGAGACCTGATAGTGCCATATATTTCCAAAAAGAATGTCCAAGGTCAAAACATAACTGATCTGGGACTAGATGGAAAAGATAGAATGAGATAATTATGGAAGCGAAAAAGAGTCACCCAGTGCACGAGCATTCCTTTTTTTCCCCACTCTCACCAGTATTTGTCATTTGTTGATTTGTTGATGAATTCTTACATTTGCAATAGCATGAATGGACCAGGAGAGCATTATGCTAAGCAAAATAAACCAGTCAGAGAAAGATAAATATGACATGATCTCACTCATTTGTGGAATATGTGAACAACATAAACTGATGAACCAAAACAGAGAGATAGAGAAGCATTGATCAGACCGTGAAACCTCAGAGGGAAGGAAGGATAGGGTGAGGATCAGGGGGAGAGATCACTCAAAGGACTTGTATGCATGCATATAAGCCTAACCTATGGACACAGACACCAGGGAGGTGTGGGCATGATTTGGGTGGATAAAGATACATATGTAATATCTTAATAAAGAAAAAAAAAGTCAGAACATAGCAGGGGAATATAGACTGAATAAAAATGAAGTAAATATTGATAAACTGTAAATTGCATGTAGAAAATAGTCAATGCCTTTAAATTTAACAGTCATATTTGCTGGTGGTGGGAATATTAAAAGGTGGTGGGAATATTGTAGCCATTGTCTATTATATTTGAAACATGACTCCTGGTTATACTTTTTACCACCTTCTGATTTTTTTGGAGTTTGGACTAAACTTTACTTTTTGAGGGATTGGTTTGTACTTGTTTTTAGTTGCCACTGTTCCCTCACTTGGGAGAGAAAAATATGATGGATAAATGTCATAGCTGTCTATGTCTGTTCATCCCTTTGATTCAGGAATCTGATAAAAATGCATTTGTTTATTTGTTATATTCATCCAGTATACCTAAGTACGTCTCTTCCACATTCCTGCCACATCTTTCCATGTGCAGAAAGTTGAACAGGGTGTGTCTCCCCCCAACCCTGTTCATTTACCCTCAAAGGGGATGAGAAATGTGCAAGTCTTGCCCAGCTGGTATGGCTCAGTGGTTTAGTGTGGACCTACTGGTATAAACCAGGAGGTCATGGTTTGATTCTAGGTCAGGACACATGCTCAGGTTTCAGGCTTGATTCCAAGTAGTGGGTGTATAGGTGGCAGCTGACATATGATCTCTCCTATCATTGATCTCTCTCTCTCTCTCTCTCTCTCTCTCTCTCTCTCTCTCTCTCTCTCTCTCTCTCTCTCTCTCTCATCTTCTTCTCCCTTCCTCTCTGATATGAATAAAAATATATATTTAAAATGTACTAGACTAGTAACTTTAGGAGAAAAACTCTCAACCTTCAGCCAGTGTTCTTCCTTTCCTCTCTATGAAGCCAGTCTGCCTGCAGAGAGCAAACGTTTTCTGCTCCTTCCCGAAAGGAAAGCCCACACCCACCTTATATATCTACACATACACCCTGTGATTCTGAGTGAATCTGCATAACTGTAGCAACTGGTTTGAAGTAGCTATTTACTCAGAATAAACCCCTTCAACATCCTTAGCGGTATTACTAATATTTTGACCCAGCTTTAATCTTTTTTAATTTTCATACTCTTATTCACTGGCCCTCAAATAACTTTATTCAAAATGTGTTGGTGGGATCTCACAATGTGTTAGTTATTGTGCTATCCATCATGAAATATATACAAATTTATATTGTATATATTTGCAAGATCATTCAGCATGTATTTGATGAAACTTTAAAAAAATAATTATTATTTCCCTGGTATCTGTGTTCATTGGTTAGGCTTATATGCATTACACAAGATTATTCAGCATGTAATTGATGAAATTTTAATAATCAGGCACTGTGGTGGTTACAGGTAGATAGATACATGATTAGGCGATTGGATAAATAAATTAAAAACCATAATCATATTTTAGGTGAAGATGGCATAGTCCCTGACGTGCCACATACAGTGTCATGCCAGAGGTAGCATGCCTGAAAAGTAATGATGGAATAGTGCAAAAACAGATAAGGGACTACGCATTACAAAATAGCAGGTGCTATGAGAGATGCAGTGATGATGGAAAAATAGCTGGAGAGGATTTGTTTCCCCCAGATTTATAGAGTATTAGAGGTAATGCTATTTTGAGAGATAGTAACATGTGATGAAGAAGTTATCTTTAAAAATGAGGTACATAACAATTTTTGCATATACCATGCATTTGGCTGTTTCATTTTTCTGATGAAATTGGGATGAAAATAAATTAGAATTTAATAAGATTAGTGAGGTAGTAGTTAACTACAAATTGTACTTTATGCCCATATTTGAAGAAAAACTGGGGAGAAATTGCTATAAGTGCTATATGCATATATAGTGACCACATAGGGAATATGAGCAATGAAGTATATGCCATGCTGCCCTAACAGAAAAGGTAAGAGACAACTCATTGCCATATGGGAGTTTAATACCTAGTAGGTAACACAAAACACTCAAGCTGATTGTATTAGTATGGCATGCTTAAAATAAATGCCATCCTCGATTAATTTACAAGTGAGTGGGAAAATAAACAGTGTTTTGGGAATTCAGAGGACCAAGAAATTACAGCAAACTAGAGATGGGGCTGAGTTTACTAGAGAAACAGAATCTCAATGGGATCCTGAGCTAAAATTTGAATTGTTATTTATGTTTATGAATGCTTTGGTTTGTGCAGATTAACAACACATCAATGGATGCCTTAAAATACACTGTGTTTGTAATACATATTCATTAAAATTAGCCTCATCATAATTTACTTTATTTTATCTTTATTTACTTTTTTATTATTTAAGTAAAATTAATTTTTCTTGGGTCAGTTTGTTTTCCTTGCAACAAATTTTGTATTGCGCATGCATAATCACATTTTTTTCAAAGGTCGTGATGTTTTTCTAGAGGTAGGCAAAGAGACTGGTTCATTTTTCTTATTCTATGGGATAGAGGCATGAATACATGAGGCATGTTCTTGTCAGAGAACTCTTTTCAACTATAAATTTTTTTGAAAGATGTATTTTCTAAAAAGTCGAAATCAATTTTTATGATCAAGAGGAGGGGGGAAATAAAATACTTTTATTCTATTCACATTCTATTGAATTATCCTTTTTAACAGCAATTTACTTCAAAATATTTTGATTCTGTTAGCTGTAGTTCCAGTATTAAGAATGAATACCTTGGATATGTTTCAATTGACCTATTCATTTTGAAAGTAGTATTATACTCTTATATAAACATAATAGAAAACATCATGCAGACAACAGAAATTTTACAGTGCCTCAGGAAAGTTGATAGACTTTATGGACATATTACTTTGTCAGATATTCCTTTGTGCTCTATTTATTTTTTATACTACCCTGGCTGAAAACCATCCTGTCCCAATTATTTACAACACTGAAGTTGGGCAAGTTATTTGAGAACACCTTCTTCAGAGACACCTGGTAAATCTGAATAATTATGTCCAATAAAAAGAGTCCTTGGAATTAATAATTTACCATCAGCCATAGTAATAAAGATTAATGTCAGAAACTCATTTAATCTTAAGGCAAAATGTCATCTAATTTAATTGACTTCTCCTTGTTTTAAATAATAAAGCTGGGAGTGAGGGTCACTGTACTATTTTTAAATAATATCTGAGTTACAATTTTAATGATATTTAATTTTTTCCTCAGAAAAATGAATAAAGCATATTAAAATAACCATATTTGTGAACAAAAGTGATATAAAGTAGGAGAATTATAACTTTTCTTGGCAAATGAAAAAGAGAGTTTACTCCTTCTATAATAGAACACAGCTGGCTAACGGGTATATTGTACTTTATACAATAATCTCTCCTTCTAATAAATACATGTGATTTCCCATAAAACATTCTGTGTATTCTGATTCAGAAGAGATAATGCATTATTTTATGCATAATTTTAAGCAAAATGCTCCTAATAGATGTATATAGGAGTATATAGTTAAACACACACACACACACACACACACACACACACACACACATATATCATAAACTGACAATCTAATTTTATTCTGGAAAAAAAATCTCATATTTTCAGGGACTTCAATATTTTTTCATTCATTATTTCCCCCCCCAAAATTTAAAAGAACTTTATTTATTCACATAACAAGGAAGGGTGGGGGTATAGCTGGGGACAAATGCGATGGGGATCTTGGCACAGCCACAATCTTGTTTCTCTTTGCTTTGCTTCTCTGCTTGTGGATTTCATTCTCTTCTGTCAAAAAGATTAGATCATGTGGGGGACATAAAGAAAGCATTTCTGTTGTTATATATTCACAGGTTTACCAGGGAAGAGGAAAATTAACTTCTAACCAGAGTGAAAAATTATGTAATGGATTTTGATTGGCCTACCTTGGGTCACATGCTGATACTAGACATGAGGGCATAGGGCATTGGAGGGAAAATGAAAGATGATTAGCTAGAATTTTTTTTTAATATTTTATTGATTAAGGCATTACATATGTGTCCTTATTCCCCCATCATTTTTTCTTTAATGTAAAGCTAAATGATATAATGAGAAATCACATGCAATCCTATCTAATAAAAGAATAATATGAAAATTGACCATACCTCCACTACACCACCAACCACACCCACCAGCCAACCAGGAGCAAATATGCAAATTAACTCCAACCAAGATGGCTGTGGCCACAGAGAGAGCAGGAGGGAGGCTTGGGTTTCTCCAGCAATGGAGGAAGCCAAGCTTTCCACACACCCTGGCCAGACCAGGCCTGCACTCAAGCTACAAAGTTTCAATTATAGAAGATAAATAAATCCCAACAAAAACAGCAGCAGCCACAGAGCTGGAGAGAGCAGGAGGCTAGAGTTGCCCCCAACAATGGAGGAAGCCAAGCTTTTCACAGCTCTGGCCTGACTTGACCTCTGCTTAAGGCTACAAAGTTTCAATTATAGAAGATAAATAAATCCCAACAGAAATGGCTGTGGCCACAGAGTGAGCAGGAGGCTTGGCTCTGCTCCAAGCTACAAAGTTTCAATTGTAGAAGATAAATAAATCCCAGATACTAGGGCCTCTTCTTGGGTCACTGGTAGGCGTGGCCAGCCTGCAAACCACCGCAGGCCCCTCGCCCAGGCTGTCCCCTGTCCCAAGGGAACCCCCACCCTGATCAGGGACACCCTTTAGGGCAAACCAGTTGGCCCCCACCCATGTACCAGGCCTCTATCCTATCTAATAAAAGAGTAATATGCACATTGGCCATCACTCCTATACACAAGATGGATGCCCCCTTGTGGATACAAGATGGCCACCACAAGATGGCCTGCAGGGAAGGGCAGTTAAAGATAACCAGGCCAGCAGAGCAGGGAAGTTAGGGGTGACTGGACCTGCAGGGAAGGGTAGTTGGAGGGGACCCAGGCCTGCAGGGGAGAGAAGTTGGAGGGGGGCATGCCTGCAGAGGTGGGCAGGTAGGGGTGACCAGATCTGCAGGGGAGGGCCATTAGGGGCAAACAGGAGACTGGTTAGGGGGTGATCAGGATGGCAGGAAAAGCTGTTAGGGGAAATCAGGAAGACAGGCAGGCGAGCAGTTGGGACCCAGCAGTCCTGGATTGTGAAAGGGATATCCAACTGCCTGTTTAAATGGGACACCTCAGACTTCCTTGAGGGGTCCCATATTGAAAAGGGTGCAGGCTGGGTTGAGGAACACCCCCCCCTCCCCACACACACTGTACCCGAATTCCATGCACTGGGCCTCTAGTTTAATTATATTTGTGTATGCATTTCTAATTAATTGTATCTACCTTTGTGTGTAGTTTTATGGATATCACTTAACTGATTATAAGAAATGGAACAAAACCGATAAATATACAATTATAAAATAACTATGCTTACATCTTTACATTTGTTTATATTTACATTTTATTCTGGAAGTTTTAGGGAATGTTTCTTGCAAATTTGAGCAATAAAATTAGAGTGAGAATTAATCATTGCAAATAAGTTGCATTACTTTATTCTTTTGTAAACCAAATTTATAATCTCTAAAGAATGGTTTTATTTTTGCAAAAATAAAAAAGTCTTAGAGTAAACAAAAGCTTTACATATAGAGAGTTTAATATATTTAATATATACTAGATGCTGTTCTCAGATCTTAAATCTTTAACTTCTGAAGTCTTCACAACTACCCTATGGAATAGTTACTATTACTGTCCCTGATGTGAAGAGGAGTAAACTGTGGCATTGAGAAGCTAAATAACTTGAGTGATTTCACTCAATTGTGGAGTTAGGATTCAAATCCAGACTGTTTCTGGAATCTGTGCTTTAAAATTATATATATATATAAAATTATATATATATATATATATATATATATATATATATATATATATATATATATATGATTTCAGAGAGGCGGGGAAAGGGAGAGAGATAGAAACAACAATGAGGAGAAAGAATCATTGATTTGATGCTTTCTGAATGCCTCCCTCCCCCACTGGGGATCAAGCCCACAACCTGGGTATGTGTCCTTGGCTGGAATGAATCTGGGACCCTTTAATCCACAGGCCAATTGGCTTTATCCACTGAGCCAAACTAGCCAGAGCTGAGATCTATGCTTTTAAACACTATACTGTGATAGATAATTTAGAAAAAAGTTTCTAAGAATATTGCAATATACTCACATTCATTCACCCCAGTTGTTACCACTATTTAAGAACATATATGCCTGGAGATATATCATAGAAGAAATTACATATATACTAGAGGCCTGATAAATGAAATCCATGCAAGGGTAGTCCGCAGCTGCAGCCCTGGCTTCGTACAGAAGGACGTCCAGTACAATTCATATATTATGATTTTATTATTATAGAGAGATGTAGATATAGATATATACACAAATGTGTATAGATATGTACGTATCTGTATGTATCTTTACATATGCACATACCTTTTTAAATAAAAATGACTTTTTAGTCAACATTTAGCCAGGGCTTTGAGTAAGCATGTCTTGGAGGATATTATAAAATAACTAGAAGCCCGATGCTTGAAGATGATGCAATAGGCTTGGCCCGTGCAGTCCCAGGCTGCCTCACAACTCTGCTCCCCACCCACTGCTCTTTCTGGATGGTTATTCTTCTATCTGGTCTAATTAGCATATTTGCTCTTTATTATATAGGATTACTAAGGGAAGTTCTTTTTGTTCTCCCCTTCCCACTCTTGGCTAAAACCGCAGGGAGCATCTATAATTATCTGATGATACTAAAGGGGAAAAAAAATGTCTTGTAACCATTGTAGGCTGAAAACATTATCGTAATTTAATAATTTAAAATGCGCAGTCCTATGTATGCGGTGATTTTGAAAGTTTGACATGATATGATATTAAAACGTCTGACTTCCTCAGTTAAAGCCTTCTGTGATCACAGAGTTTTAAGTAGGTTCCATAACCACTCATTGCAGTTATTATTAACCAACGATTAATGCTCTTGGATTGAGCCCATTTTTACCTTTGTGCATGTAAATACCATCATTTACCAGAGAGGGACATGAGATGGGATGATAGAAAGCTTTTAGCATCCTGTTTTCTGTTCTTTCAGACTGAAAACATGAAAAGACCAAGCCTTTTTGTTATCCAAGATTATAGCTGTTACCAGTATACCCAAGAGAGAAGATTAATCAAATACAAAGAAACACAGCCATAATGCAAAAAAAGTGTTATTCAAAAATATGGGCTCAGACTACTGAAGTTTAATTGATCAATCTGGGTGAAATTATGCAGGTGGCAGGCTAGGAGTTGAGTAGGAAAAGAATGGCTGAACAATTCAGGTATATCCTTGCCCTATTTGTATTTTGGCAATACCTGGTTGTAGTTTCCTAATCTGGCTTGAATAGCAGTGGGGATACTTTTGATCTACTTAGAATTCCTAAGTAGAAACAAATTCTAAGAGTACTGTAGTAGTAATTATAAAAGTCTATCCAGGGAGAATTGACTGGTTGAATACTGAAGAAGCAGTGCTTTTTTTTTGTATCCCAATAAGAGGTTTTCTACAATGTCATCAACCAGCATTGTCCTCCAATATACGTTCTACTGCTCCCCTTCTATGCCTTCACAATTCCAATAGTTGGAAGAACTTCAGGCTGTCATCATTTGGGATATAAGCATGGACAGAAGATGTGGGTCATTCGTCACCAACCGTGCTACATCCAAATATATTCTTGGTTCTATCTCTGACTGTACTTTCATTGGACTTTACAGAAATAAAATGACGTTGATATGTTTACAAAATTGCTTTTCCGAATATGACACTTCTTATTCATAATTGACTTACCCATAGAATGGACAACTATATCTCTGAATATGACCCCTTAATGTCACTTTCCATAAAACTAAACGTCATCAAGACATTTTATTCATTACTAAAGAGACATTTGACTTTAAAATGAGCAACTCCTCCCAATTATATATGTTTTCATTTTTTATTTATCTTTAGTTTTGAAAGTATTAAAGATAGATGTTCCCTCTTTTTCTTCCCCTCCCACCCCCCATGATCCCCTCCATCCAGCTCCTCATCATATGTCACACGTTTGGGTTTACCCCTTCTGGCCTTTCAGGACTTGAATCCTATATAATAGAACGCTAATAGGCAAATTATCCCCTGGGAGTTCGACTGACCAGAGTTTGACCACTCTGTGTGACATATGCTGACCACGAGAGGGTGGTGCAGGATGAAGTAAGGCCCCGGGAGCGAGCAGGCAGCTGGGGGAAGGAAGGCCCCAACTGGCCCTGATTGCTGGCCAGGCCTAGGGACCCTAACTGTGCATGAATTGTGTGCACTGGGCCTCTAGTCTGATTATAAATTCAGAAGCAATGAGAAAGGTGTTGAGATGGGTGTTAAGGAGTATCAGCAGTTCCCTACAAGTCAGATACTTCAGAGGAGGCCTTGTAGATTATTCAAGCAAAGGAAGACTAACTTCTTTATAAGGGAGAGAAATGAACTTTCAATGGTCAAAGCACTTCACACTAATTTATGGGTTAAAAATTCCAGGATATGCTCATAAAAATTAATTTGTATTGCAATTTGTTCACTTAGGGGGTAAGACAGATTTCATTTTCAGAAATCTGAGCTCTAGTGAAAGAAGTGGGAAAGCATTCTAATCCCTTACCTGGACCCAGAATTGAGCTAAGACTTTAAAGTACTAAGCTTTCCAGAATCTTTCCTCAATCCTCTAGCATATTTAGAAATAGCCAACTAATCCAATATCACCCCATATTTCCACTACTGTGTTCTACAGAAACTACACAGCTATCCAAAGACTTACCTTTTACAGCAATTGACTGCAGACCTCTCCAGATAATAATTTAAAAAACTGTTTTGTCAATATATGCCGGACTAACACTAATTCAATTACTACTGTAATCAGGGTCTTTAATATTTCCAGCATTAATAAGACCAGAGAAACAATTCTGTATAATCCAGTAGCAATTCAAATAACTGATTCTTAATGTTCTAATCTCCTATGATTTAGGTTTGATCAGATAATAATAATCACAATGTGTTACATAATGTAAGGGGCTTATTATCCAATTAAACCTCACATAGTTATCAAAACAAGTAAGCAGTTTAGTTAAGAGGTGTTGCATTTGTATATAATGTTAGATATGAGGCTAGGGCCAGGATATGGGAAGAAAATTGAATGTGAATTTGGAACAAATAAGGGCAACATAGAATCCATGATGATAAATGGGAACTTATGAGATAAATAGGAGCACATTTTGACAAAATAGATCCTGATCTTCACAATGTAAGCTATGCTATAATCTGGGCATGCGGCATCAAAGAGCGGCACATGTGCCTGGGCAATAATGTGCAGAAGATTAAACACCAGATCTATTAGGAATCTGAGAAAACAGGGGTCCAGCTGTGTCCCACATCTAGATGATCTAGTACATCAATGAAAATTTGCATGAGCTGTAAAGGTCTTAGCTCTACTTTGACCTTCAGAGTATTAAAAAAAAATTAGTCACCGAGACCAGTTTGGCTCAGTGGATAGAGTGTCCTCTTGCGGACTGAAAGGTCCCAGGTTCCATTCCGGTCAAGGGCATGTACCTTGCTTGAGGGCACATCTCCACAGGGGGCATGCAGGAGGCAGCTCTCTCTCATCGATGTTTCTGACTTACTATCTCTCTCCCTTCCTCTCTGTATAAAATAAAAAAAAATATATTTAAAAATAATTAGTCAACTATGCACTTAAAGTTTCATAATCTTACACAGAATTTTCTTATGGCTGACTTTACTCAGAACCATATGAGAAAGGGAAATGAGAAATGTAGTTGGGCAAAATTGGCATAATACTTTGAGAGTGAAATTCCTATGATTAGGTTAGGAAGAATAGAAACCAAGTAAGCACAAAAATTAGATATTTCTAGTAAAAGTACTGGAAGAACACTTATTTTTACTATCTCTCAGTTATAGCTATTATTATTGTGTTCTAGTATTTTCCATCACAATTAACTGGTGGATTTATATAGAAAATGCAATATAATATTGATTATTATCAATCTTAATTAGTTTCTACTTATTTATATAAAACTAGGGGCCTGGTGCATGAAATTTGTGCACAGGGATGGGAGTGAGGAATGTCCTTCAGCCCAGCCTGCTCCGTCTCCAATTTGGGACCCCATGAAGGATGTACAACTGCCCATTAAGGCCAGATCCAGGTAGGATAGGGCCTAAAGGGGCAGTTGGACATCCCTCTCACAATCCAGGATTGCTGGCTCCCAACTGCTCACCTGCCTGCCTTCCTGATTGCTCCTAACTGCTTCTGCCTGCCAGCCTTATCACCTCCTAATCACTCCCCTGCCAGCCTGATTGATGCCTAACTGCTCTCCTGCCAGCCTTTTTGCCCCTAACTGCCCTCCCCTGTGGGCCTGGTCACCACTAACTGCCATCCCCTGTAGGCCTTGTCACCCCTAACTGCCCTCCCCTGCTGGCCATGTTGTGGTGGTCATCTTGTGTTCACATGGGGGCAGCATCTTTTAATCACATGGGAGGCACTCATCTTTATGTTGGAGTGATGGTCAATCTGCATATTACTCTTTTATTAGATAGGATAGAGACGTGGTGCATAGGTGGGGACCAGCTGGTTTGCCCTGAAGGGTGTCCCAAATCAGGGTGGGGGTTCCCTTGGGGCATGGAGTGGCCTGGATGCAGGGCCTGTTGTGGTTTGAAGGATGGCCGTGTCCCCCAAGGACCCAAACAGGGGCCCTGGTATCTGGGATTTATTTATTTCTACAATTGAAACTTTGTAGCCTAGAGCAAAGCCAAGCCTTCTGCTGGAACAGCCATTGAAACTTTGTTGCCTTAAACAGAGTCCTGGGCCAGCAAGGGTGTGCAGAAAGCTTGGCTTCCTCCATTGCCAGGGGCAACCTAAGCCTCCCTCCCAATCTCTGTGTGGCTGTAGCCATCATGGTTAGGTTAATTTGGATACTTGCTTTGATGGGTTAGAGAATGTAGGGGAGGTATGGTCAATTTGCATATTACCCTTTTATTAGATAGGATTATCTATACTAATAAAAGGGTAATATGCTAATTAGACCAGATAAACCAGACATCTTTGGACATCCTTCCAGATAAAACTATGGTTGCTAAGGCCAAGGCAGAGGCAGTTAGGGGCGATCAGGCCAGCAGTGGAGAGCAGTTAGGAGCATCAGGCAAGAAGGCAGAGGTGGTTAGGGATGATCAGGCAGGCAAGCAGAGGAGTTAGGAGTGATCAGGCAGGCAGGTGAGTGGTTAGGAACCAGTGGGTACAGATTGTGAGAGGGTACACACCAGGTTGAGGGACCCCTCCCCCCTAAATATGAATTTTGTGCACCAGGCCTCTAGTATTTAATAAGACTATATTGATATTTTTCTTCCATTTGTTTATATTTTTATTATCAAGGTGCTTTTATCAAGTGATACAATATAAAATTTCTAGTTGAATTCTCTTAGACGAGGCTAAAATACAAAATCTTATTTATTTAACATGTTGATGTCATCTTAGTGTGCCTTATTGGATTGGACTAGTTGATACTTTGTTGAATATCACAGTGGTGTATAATTTAAAGTTGAACTATAAGGAGATATGAAAAAATGTTACAAATAACAATACCAAACCAACAATGGTAGAAGTTATAAAGAGAAAGTTAGCCAACATGTGGCTTCTAAATTTAGAATTCGGAAAAGTATTTTTTTTTCCACTTTTACATTTTATTGATATTTTTACAGAGAAAAAGGGAGTAAGATAGTGAGTTAGAAACATATATGAGAGAGAAACATCGATCAGTTACCTCCTGCACACCTTCTCCTTGGAGATGTGCCTACAACCAAGGTACATGCCCTTGACTGGAATCGAACATGGGACCTTTAAGTTCTCAGGCCGATGCTCTGTCCACTGAGCCAAACTGGTCAGTTCCATCAGAAAATGATTTCATCTTCATAAATATTTATTATCTATGAGCCTAGATTCATTTTGTGGTAGAAGACAATCATTGAATAATGTGATTTATAAATCTTGAACAATCTATTCTTGAATTCACTTATCTTGCACAGCTTCTAAAATTGGTTGGAAACAAGGTCTGTGCTCCAAGAAAAATCCATATTTGCCATGTTTCAGTGAATAAATGCCATATGTCATTCACTAACTGAATATTTAATTCAATATGTCAGGCAGACAAATCCAGAATCAACAAGCAACAGATCTTTTTTTGTTATCAGTATTCAAAACACCTAATAGTCCTACTAATGGGTAGAAGTAGGAACAACCCAAAGAAAAGAACTACACACTATAAAAAGGCACAGTCTGTTGTTTCAGTCCAGTTGGTTTCCTTTAAAAAAAATCATTTTACTCTGATTCTGCAGATTATCCTTCTAGATTGAATATAACTTAAAAGTTTAGCAAATATACTTGAGCGCAATCATCAAGAGACAGTTACTTGCCACAGTAATAAAAACCAATTACAGGTCAATATATCTCTGAAATATTTTAAAAACAAATTTGTTTCAATTTAAGTAAAGTAGCAAAAAAAATAAGCAGAAACAGATTTTTTTTTCTGGCCATAATGAAGCAGCTTGTAATAGGCATTGCTCTTGCCATGAATAATTAGAAAAAAACATTAAAATTAATTTGAAGAAAGGCTTTATTTAAAGGCAACATAAATAGGATGAAGTAGCCAATGCTTTAAGAGCAGGAAAAGATAATTTGTGAAAGACAGCATATTAAGGGTCTGAGAAGAAAATGAATGCAAAGCTGACAGAACTTTAGGGATCTTCATTATTTGATCAGGAGATTGAGGAAGAGTGGCCATAGTGAAAACCTCAGAATTCCTGAAGAAAATGAAACAAAATAAAGGTATACTGGACCTTACAAAGATTAAAAAACTTGAGTCAGGCAGTCACTGATGGGTAGAGGTGGTCTTCCTTATACTAGGGCAGTGGTTCTCAACCTTTCTAATGCCACGACCCTTTAATACAGTTCCTCATGTTGTGGTGACTCCCAACCTTACAATTATTTTTGTTGCTACTTTATAACTGTAATTTTGCTACTGTTATGAATTGTAATGTAAATATCTGTGTTTTCTGATGGTCTTAGGCTCTACAGCAGCAGTTCTCAACCTTTGGGTTGCAGCACAGATATTTATATTATGATTCACAACAGTATCAAAATTAAGTTATAAAGTAGCAACAAAAATAATTTTATGGTTGGGGGTCACCACAACATGAGGAACTGTATTAAAGGGTGGTGGCATTAGAAAAGTTGAGAACCACTGCACTAGGGCTTGACAGAGGGTGGGGAATCTCTTTCGGGGATGACAATATCTTGTGTTTTTACAATTTTCCCTAAATCAGTAAAAAATTACCACCTATACCAAGAAACAGTTCCATGTTGAAAAAATAGAAAAGAAAAGCATAGCCACAGATAACACCATGATCAGAGATACTATACAGATATTTTGAAATGACTATGGTTAAAATGTTCAAGAAAACAATGACAAAATATCATGTTTTATTAGGGAATTAGAAGACATTTAAAAGTTTTTAAAATGTGTTACAATTGAGAAACAAAATATCTAAAATGGAAAATTTAATACGCTTAATCTGTGAGCTTACTAAGTATATTGAACACTGCTAGAGATGACAATTTGAACTTTATCTAAGCCTGATGTTCTCAGAAAGCAGTGAGAATTAAGAAATTAAGAATTAAGAAACCTCACTGAGCTTTCCTGTTCTGAAAAAAAAAGGCTACTGAGAAAAGAAACACAAAAACACAACCCAGTGTGTTTTCACATATCCCAGGACCCAGCTTCACCTTTTCTCACGACTCAGGAGAGGTCCATCTCTATACTTTCTATACTTTCTCATGACTCCTAGGTTACTTTGCCTCTAAAAATCCCTGGTTCCCCTTCTTTAATAATCCTTATTAAAGAATTTCCTCCTTATCTCAGAGCCTAAATAAAATCAGCTCCTTAATTGTCTTTATATTTTGCCTTTTACAGAGAAAAACAATTCATTAAACAATAGACCAGGAGAAAATTTCAGATTCTACCACAGAGAACAAAAAAGCATATAAAACACAAAAGAGAATGTAAGGGATATATATATGCGGATTTGAGAACAAGTTGAGTATTTGTGTCTTTGGGCTCTTGCAATAAGAACAATAGAAAAATGAGGCAGTAAAAATAGGGGACTGCATGATGGTTAAAATTTTTCAAAATAGATAAGTATCAATCAGTAGATTAAAAAAGAACTATATATCCAAACAATAAAATTACAACAAAAATAATATCAAGGCTTATCATAGTAAAACAATGAATATGGGAGACAAAGAAAACAATTAAAATGAAGCCAGAAATTAAAACTCATTACAATTAAATAAGCAGTAATTGCAATGACAGCTGGTTTCTCAACAGGTAGAACTGTAATCAAGGTTATGATGAATAAATCAATATGTTTCAAATTCTGTAAGAAAATAAGATCAACCTACATGTCTATGCTCTGAAAATAATCTTCACATGTGAAGCAGACATGGAGTAATTTTGGGCTGACAGAAACTAAAAGTGCTCCTTGCTCACAGTCCTGAAGTAAAAGAAAACTAAGTCAGCCAAGCAACATGATAGAGTGTAATCACTAAAAGAAAAGAAAAGGAGTAAAAACGAATATGCTAATAAGGGTGAGTGGAATAAAAATACTTGATTAATCTGAATAAGTTTGGAATGTACCAAATTCAGGTTAAGGCAACAGTGCTCCAGGCAACTGACATTGAAACGTGGGGTTCAGGGTACAGACTTCTCTCGTGGGTTCTTTTCCTATTAAGATGAATAAATGCATGGGTTAACAAATTTCTTTAACAAAAATGTAGAAGTTTATTGGAAGTATATACTAGCTCCATCTGGGCAGAGCTATCCCCAAAAGGGTCCCCCTGGGGGGGACCCCAAATGGAAAAAGCCTGCTTGCTCTCTCTATAATAGGGAAACAAAAATTAAATTCCACTTTGTGTCCTTTGTCTCCAGTTTATATATGCTGCAGTTCTTTGTTTGAACCTGACTCTTTCTAATTGGACCTTTCCTTAATTTAGAGCCCCCTTGCTCTCCTCATTGGTTATTTTGTTACATAGGATCTGTTTCAAAGGCCAAAGCCCAAGTGGTAACCCCTTTTTCTCTCCCCTTATCCTGAAAGATCCCTCTATTCTCTGTTAAGATATGTCTCCTTCCTTTCATTATCTCTGACTTTTTTATCCTCTGTGAATGTATGTTTACCTCCCTGCTTATCCTGTGGCCTTTTTCTATCCTTTGTACACAAGTAAGATCAGCATTTTGTGGTCTCCAAGCTGCTCAGGTCAGGGCTGTTTTTGGTCTATCTTATACTTGCTTTAATTGCTTAGGCCAGAGATACCCCTGTCTTTCACATATGCATTCCTCCCCATGGACCCTCTTTATTCCCTGAACCTGCCAATTTTGTCCTTAGAATTCCTTTTGACATTAGTTGTAAGTTTGAGGGAACCAAAACTACCTTCAGGTTTGATAATTGATTACAATGGCTCAGAGGAAAGAGCTATGCTTATAATTAGTTTTATTATAGCAAAAGCATACACATTAGAATCAGCCAAATGAAAAGATGTGCAGGGCAGAATCTGGGAGGGTTACAAACATGACTTTTGATTTGTCCTTTCAGTTTGACCAATATTAGATAGGTCTCTTCTTAACTATTGGTCTCTCCCCCCCTTTCTTAGAGCATGTGCTTCAGAAAATGTATAATTGTCAGTCTTTTCTGTGTCGCTTTGAGATGCAAACCTTCTCTCAGCCTCTTGCCAGTTTTAGCCAAGGAATTTTTTTCCAACTATGTGGGGATCCATCCCTTTGAAATGACATAAATAAAGATAAAACTGACTTGGCCAGTTTACTCAGTGGTTAGAGCACCTGCCTGCAGTCCTAAGGATCATGGGTTGGAATTCTGGTAACATATCTGGTTTGGGGTTTGATCCCTGTTGGGCACTGTGCAGGAGGCAACCAATCTGTGTGTTTCTCTAACATTGATCTTTCTCCCTCCATCCCTTTATATTGCTCAAAAAAAAGAAAAGAAAACAAAATAAAACAAAAACAAAAACACATATCCTCAGGAAGGATTAAAAGACTTGAATGATTCCCCAGTGGCTTCCAGGGATGGGATGCATAGGAGAAAAATCATTAATCCTGCTGGTAAAGGAGTTGAGGTCATGGGCTCTATTGTTTGGTTGGGGCCAAGATAGAAAGCAGTTGGTTATTGTATCAGATCCAGATGTCAGCATTGCTCTCTGTGGTTTGATGAGAGGGGTCTGTAAAGTCATTTTGCTGCCTTGAGCCTGGGCCTGAAACACAACTGAAGTCACAATGCTATTTTTGGCTTGATGGAAACTCTTTTTCTTTGGTCAACAGACCTGAGGCTTTGTTCTGGAGACAGTTGGATAATAACCAGAATCTGATGTTCTAAGGCAGTGGTTCTCAACCTTTCTAATGCCACGACCCTTTAATACAATTCTTCATGTTGTGGTGACCCCCAACCATAAAATTATTTCCGTTCCTAGAAATAATTTTATGGTTAGGGGTCACCACAACATGAGGAACTGTATTAAAGGGTCATGGCATTAGAAAGGTTGAGAACCACTGTTCTAAGGGATTAGTGATTAGAAAGGGAGTAGATGAACAGAAAGAAGAGAGGGTCATATTAAAGAAGGGGAGTCTGTGCAATTACAACAAATGTTTCAAAAGGATCAAAAACTCAAAAGGTCAGAGTTTAGAGTAAGAACAGTTATTTATTTATTTGTTTGTTTGTTTGCTTGCTTGCTTGTTTATTTATTTACTTATTTTTGTTTGTTTATGTTTTATTGTTCAAAGTATTACAAGCAGTAGTACGTATGGCTCCCCTTTTTCCCCCCATTGACCTCCCCCAGGCCTCCCCTATCACCCCTGCATTTGCCCTCACCTTCTCCCAGTATCTTGCCTCCATTGGTTATGCCTGTATGCATGCATATAAGTCCTTCAGTTGATCTCTTATCCCCCCACCCTCCCTTGCTTCCCACTGTAGTTTAACAGTCTGTCCAATGCTTCTTTGCCTCTTTATCTAATTTTGTTCAACAGTTTATAATGCTTTTTATATTCCAAAAATGAATGAGATCATGTGGTACTTATCTTTCACTGACTGGCTTATTTCACTTAGAATAATGCTCTCCAGTTCCATCCATGTTGTTGCAAATGGTAAGAATTCCTTCTATTGTATAGTACCTGCAAGTACTCCCATCTTCTTGGAGAAAGAACAATATTAATAATGGATAAGGCACCAAAAGGAGATGAGAGTGCTTGCAAGTGGTCAATTTCATCTTAAGTAAGCACAAGGTTCAGGCATCTTTTAAATCAAGGGAAGGAAAAATAAGAGGGTCTGTTTTTGTAAAAACTCAAGCCCCATTCAGAATTTCTCTAATGAATAGTGTGCTTAAAGCAGGAACTATTAGCCTGAAGCTATGGGAATATGCAGGCCCAAACAAGAGGGAGTTAGTGGTAGAGAGAGCCAATGTTTCACTCTGTAGTGTGGAGTAGGAACTCAGAAGGACACAAGGGGGCATTTCTTGAGGGATGCCAACATTAAAATATATTATTAGGGAGGTGGTTTCACTAGTGTGTTCATTTTTTTTTAATTCACTGAAATTTATACTTGTAATTAGAGTAAAATGTCATTAAGTTTTAATTAGAAACAAAAAGAAAACCTTGAAAGAATGTTAGCAATTCTGATGTTGGTACTCTTGAAGCTGTTGCAGAGTCTCCTTACATTTTCTTCATATTTTTGGATTCTTTTCTCCTCTTGCTTTTCCAGTTGAGTGTTTTCTGATTCTTTATATTTCAAATTTTTTACTTGATTCTTGCCTTCCTCTAGTCTGCTGTTAGGTCTCTATATAATATGTTTTATTTCAGTCAGTGTATGTTTAATTTCTAGTTGGGCCTTTTTTATCTAGTTGGATCTTTTCCATCTCTAGTTGGTCCTTTTCCATCTCTAGTTGGTCCTTTTCCATCTCTAGTTGGTCCTTTTTCATCTCCTCTTGGGTCTCGCTAACTTTATCCAACTTTTCTAGGATTTCTTGAAAAAACCTTATGAGTGTGGTTTTGAACTCTATATCAAGTCGTTTCTTTTCCTCCATTTATTTTGTTTGTGATTCCTTCCCTTGTCTCAGCATTTTTACTATGCTGGGAGAACTTCTGTGGTGAATTCAGCCTTATGATACAAGACTTAAAAAACTGCAAAAGCCTCTCTGTTGAGCTTGGGATGGGTGGAGTCTCAGGGCATAAGGAACTGCCTTGCCTTCCAGTTGGCCCTGCCCTCTATGGGCCCCACCCAGCGTCTCACGTGACAGGGTAATTGCTGGAGCAGTCCCTGTGCACACACACACTCTCTTGCAGTGCCTCTAGACTGATGCCCCTCTGGCTCCCCTGTGCTCTGGGACCACATGAGTCTGGGTCCCCAGGGTTTTGCCCAAAACTGGGGTTTAGTGGAGTTAGAAGTGGCACAGTTGGGAAGGTCTGTTTCCCGCCCACTCGTGAAAACCAGCGGCACAATCAGTAGTCGGTCCTCTGTGCGCAGTGCTGTGCACATCACCAGACTTCTGATCTAAATTGTAGGGGTGCCAGAAGAAGAGAGAGAGCAAGATACTGAAAACCTATTTAAAGAAACAATGACTGAAAACTTCCCACATCTGGTGAAAGAAATAGACTTGCAAGTCCAGGAAGCACACAGAACACCATATAAAAGGAATCCAAAGAGGACTACCCCAAGACACATCATAATTAAAATACCAAGAGCAAAAGAAAAAGAGAGAATATTAAAAGAAACAAGAAAAAAAACAGTTCATTACCTACAAGGGAACACCCATAGGAATGCCAGCTGATTTCTCAACAGAAACAATGCAAGCCAGATGGGAGTAGCAAGAAATATTCAACATGATGAACAGCAAGAGCCTACAAACAAGAATACTCTATCCAGCAAAGCTATTGTTCAGAATTGAAGGGCAGATAAAGAGCTTTCCAGATAAGAAAAAGCTAAAGGAGTTCATCAACTCCAAACCAGTATTATATGAAATGCTGAAAGGTACTCTTTTAGAAGAGTAAGAAGAAAAAAAGGTAAAAGACAAAAAATCATGAACAACAAATATCTATCAACAAGTGGAATTAAAAATTAAGTGAATTAAAAATTTGAACAGAATAAACTGGTGAATATAATAGAATCAGGAGCACAGAAAGGGAGTGCACTGATAATTCTCAGGGGGAAAGGGGAGAGGGGTGTACAGGGAGAGACTGGGCAAAAATCATACACCTATGGATGAGGTCAACGGGAGAGAGGTAAGGGTAGAGAGATGGGTAGGAACCCGGTGGAGGGGAGCTATGGAGGGGAAAAATGAGAAACAAATGTAATAATCTGAATAAGAATGACTTAATTAAAAAAAAGAATGTTAGCACATGAATAATCAATAACCTGTCACTAAAATAGAAATGTAATAATACAGTTCATAAGTAATATTTCTGGAGATGCATAATTACTTTATTTCCTTTGACCATATCCTCTGAAAACATTGATTTGCTATGTTTCAGCATTTTGCCACTTTTGCAATATTTTCTGCTCAATATATGGCTGTTAGAAATGAAAGAAAATTGTTCGTTTGAGTTAAGAGAAAGAGTAGTACACATAATGTAATTTAGGGGGGGATTTAAAATATATTTCAGGTTAAGTTGCACAAGATAGAAGTACAAATATCTTAAAGATTCAACAATATTGACCCAAAGTGTATTAATAACCTTGTATTTATGAGACATTTATATTAACAAAAGCAGTTTAGAAGAGCACGGTGAAATGTAACCATTTCTTTTCTGATTCTCATGCTCCAAAGGGGAGTCACAATTTCTGAAGCTCAAAATCTCCTCACAGAGCCTCACACCAGGTTGGATAATATTCAACTTGCCTCCAGAATTGAGTGTGAAATTGTTTTAAATCTCTGTACCACAGATATGGATGGCATACTGCATGCTGTGACAAATGCTGCCTCCCAAAATCTATTTTTCTTTTTTGATTGGAGATCTATTTAAACTTTAACAGTTTGACTTAATAGTACTCTTTAAATAATTATAGCTACCCTATTAATTCCACTATTCAACAAGTACATATAATGCTTCTTTTACTTTATACATGGTGTCCTGTTTAGTGAGCATAGAGAAATAAATAAATTACCACTGTAATCTAGAAACTCACATTCTCTGGAGAAGTCACATATGCTGATATAATGGAAAATGAGCATTTAAACCCTGCTAGAGGAAAGGAAATAGGTGGAGGAGAATTTCCTATTGATAGAAGAAAATTGGATCTTGGGAAATGGTTGAGTGAATTTAAGCAAGGATTAACATGATCAGATTTGCATTTTAAATGTCTTAATCTACCAATTGTAAAGAAAGACATTTGAGTAGAAGAAGAAAGGTATTGGGAATCTAGCTAGAATGCAAGTGCAATAGAAAATGTAAGAAATAAAAGTCTAAACATGAGAGGTGGTAGAAATAAGGTAACTAAAGAGAAAACTCACTCAATATGGCCTTTGGTGGTTATTATGGTCAGATGAATCTCCAATAGCACTTTACCTCCAGCAGACATCCCATTTTGTTGAAATAACTATTGTTGGATAAAATATGAAACTTTCTCTAAAGGGTGCAGTGTTGTGATTGCGTTAGACTAATTATGATTTCTTCCCTGAAGCTGGGGATAATCTTACCTTCTCTGAATTTATCCATGCACGAAGGCTGAGCAACACTGAGTTTGTGCAAGCTTAGAGATGCGGGCAAGGTGGGGTGGCTGTTGAATAAGTCACAAATGCTGTTTCCTGTAATATTATAACACTGAAAAGTTGAGTTCTTAAAATAACTCCTGAACTGTGTATAACTTAAAGTTAATCTAAAAGACTGAACAAAGTTTAACCATTATTTACGTAGTTTCAAAGTATTCAACATTAATTACTTACAGTGAATGGAAATGGAATTGATATTATGCAAATATTAGAGGCCTAGTGCACAAAATCTGTGCACTGGAGAGGGTGTCCCTCAGCCCAGTCTTCACCCTCTCCAGTCTGGGACCCCTCAGGGGATGTCCAATTGCAGGTGTAGGCCCCATGCCACGGGGATCGGGCCTAAACCTGCAGTTGGATATCCCTATCACAATGTGGGACTGCTGGCCCCTAACTACTCACCTGCCTGCCTGATTGCTCCCTTGCAGGCCTGATTGACACCTAACTGCTCCTCTGCCAACCTGGTTGCCCCCAACTACCCTCACCTGCTGGCCGGAGCACTTCCAAGGCTTTTATTAGTATGTATATGTGTGTGTGTGTGTGCAGTCTAGAGGCACTGCATATATATATGACTCTTCACAGAAAATTTTACTAATCCTACTTTACAATAAGAGCTTGATGACTGAATCATTGGGAGCAGAAACCAAGATTTTCTTTCTGTGAACAGTGGAGGGAATAATTATCTTGTCTTTAAGTTGCCCTGAAATTAAAATGAGATAATGTCTTAGAAGAGTATAAAAGCACCATATAAAGACAACTGTCTTTTCAATGTACTGAAAAGACAATAAAGCGGTAAGATGAAAAACACTATTTTTATTCTCTCCCTTCCTTTCTTTACAGCCTTTATTTAAACTTTGACATTTATAAAAATTTCACTCCAATTTTCATTTCTTCACATTCAATATTATTTTGTATTGGCTTCAGGTGTTATATTAGTTACAGAATAGTGGTTAGACAATCATATACTTTACAAAGTGTTCCCCCGATATTTCCAGTACCCACCTGGCATCATACCATCATTACAACACTATTGACTATATTCCCTATGTAAGTGACAATGGGTTTACAGGTTCCTTCCAGTCTTTCTTTTGTGTTGTTTGCCTTTCCTTTTCTTTCTCACTTCTTCCCTCACTTTCCTTATATAGTATCTCAGTTGGCCATCAAAGCTCAGTAAAGGCACTGGGGCATCTTAATCCATTTTACAGACCAGAAAAGTGTGGCCAATGCCAGTGGGCTGTGGAACTTGACTCAGCGCACAAAGAGCACTCAGAGCCATGCTCTCTGCCCTTCCTAAGGAGCAGCCACGAGGCAAACAGAACGAACCTTCCTGTCAGGCTTCTGAGCCTCTTTTTCAACCACCTCTTCATTGTGGATGCTCCACATTCTTTCCTCTCTTGGTTCCCCGCCCCAATTCTTTACTGCCCCCCCTTCTCTGGAGCAGGTGGAAGGCTTCGCACTCACCACCTAGGCATGCTCTGCTGTGGGGCAGGGTGGCCTGGGCTTGCTTTTGCATCAGGGCAGGAGTCGCTGTCTCTGAAGTGTGAAGGCCATCTGGGCGAGGCCTGTTCGCACTGGAGCTTCTCTGAATCACTTTGGTCAGCCAGATACCCTGCAGTGTGGCACACCTCCACTGAGGTGGCACCGTCCCTCAACCCTCGCCTCAGGGCAGAGGGTCCTTGCCCCTCCATAGGGGAGACCTTCCATGCTCCTTGATCCCTGGCCAGGCCCACCCACATCTTGGGGCCACTGCAGAACCTCTCTCTGCAGGCAAGGCAGATGCCTGGCCACAGGTCCCCTGCCTCAGCCTGAGCCCCCTCTGGTGCACCCTGCCTCACCAGGTTTTTGCCTTTGACCTGTGGCATTGGTGACAGCACGCTCCTAGCAAGCCTGGTACCCAGAGGGGCACAGGGTCATTCTTTGCCCAGAATGCCAGAGGTTGCAGTAGTATTTACAGATGTTACCCAGAGCCTGCTGGTAAAGGCAGCACCTATGTGGGGTGTCCTCATAGAGGGATAATGAGGAGTTGCTCGGCGCCCCTTGGAACACCCGCCTCCTGGCCAGCCGCTGTGCTAAAGCCGTGGCACTCACCCTGAGCCGCCCCTCAGGCAGCCTTGCATTCGGGCCTCGCGCCTCTTCATCCACATTCTGCCTTCATCCACCCCTCTCCCCTGTAGTGCCTGGGTTACAGGCCAGAGAGAAAAGAACCAAGACCAAGAAGGACAAAGCCCAAAGGAAGTGGGTCTTGAACCCCCACATCACATTCTCTGGATTTCCTCCCGCACCTCCTCTCTGTGTCACCTCTTGAACAGGCACCTGTGGCCCAGCCACTTGGCTACCGGGCAGCCTGTTAGAGTCTCTCCACGAAGCTGTGAATCTGTATCCAGAGGCCCTGTCTGGGTCTCAGCACCCCTGTGCCTGCGATGTTCCTGGGGCCTCACCCCACAGAAGTAGCTAACCTGGCTGGCCTCCCTCCCCTGGGGGGGGGGGGGGCGGGTGCTGGTGATGTTCACAGGGCCCCAAAGAAGTGGCTAAGCAGGCCCAGCAGCTCCTCCCCTGGGCTGGGATGTTGCCAGGCCCTGCAGGCATAGATAGGCAGGCCGGAATAGAACCTGGGACCTTTCAGTCCGCAGGCCAATGCTCTCTTAACTGAGCCAAACTGGTTTCGGCGATATTTCTATCTCGCTCCTTTCCCTTCCTCACTGAAATCAATAAAAAATATTTAAAAATATTTCTAGTGAATATTAAACTAATAATAGAAATTCAGTGAACATATGGCATATCTCATGATCCATTAAAAAAAATAACTTCACTAATTCTTTTACCCAATTACTACCAGGACAGGCATGTGTGACACTGAGGGCTTTGAGGAATGTAAGCTGCTCTGAGAATAGCTTTAATTTCATCTTTCCTTTTCTATCTCAAAGGTTTCTTCTCACAGCATATTAATTAAAACAATGATTTCTCAATTTCAATTTTTTAAATTTATCACATCATATTATTTATGACAATGATTTCTCAAATTTACTTTCTTTCATTTATTTAGAAACTACATGATGAGCAGTTCCTAAATCTATAAAATACTGGAGAAATTTAATTGGTTGTGTTATTATTTATCAAGTGACAAAAGTTATGAATATTTGGATCATATATGTTCACTGCTAGAATGGAATAAACTTCCAATACTCATATTACTTTCTCTTGCTCTAATATATAACTTACCAGTGTAAATTTTTAAGTTTGAGGACACACAGTCACATGTATGAATGTGTTTTCAAGAAATTCCAGACTGCTTAACCTAAAGTATACTAGTAAAGGAGTTTAGCTATTCTTTACAAATTCACTCAATATTAACAAAAGAATTAACATACATTTAAAAGTTAGTTTTATAATTTATATGGGGTCATCTAATAATAAATTCACATACAATAATAATATTACCTAAATCATAGCAATATTTTTAAAACAAGAAGTTAAGTGGAAAAAGTAACATGGGAATGTGATATGGAAGGAGAATAATGTACCATAGATGCTATGAAAATATGAACAAATATAGTGAATATTTATATGCCACCCTCCAGTAAACTAAATATTTATTAGAATAAAAAGTTATAATATATATATATTAGTTATATATATATAATTAATGTGTTACATGAATACATATCTTACCATTGCCACCCCCCTCCCAGGCATACCCTAAACCCCCAGTGTCTTGTGTTCATTGGTTATGCTTATATGATGCATACAAGTCCTTTGGTTGATCTCTTATCTACCCCACCTCTCCCTAACCTTCCTGCTGTAATTTGACAGTCTGTTTGATGCTTTACTGCCTCTGTATCTATCTTTTTGTTCATCAGTTTATAATGTTCTTTATTATCCACAAATGAGTAAGATCATGTGGTGTTTCTCCTTCATTGACTAGCTTATTTCACTTAGCATAAGGCTCTCCAGTTCCATCCAGGTTGCTACAAATGGTAAGAATTCCTTCTTTTTTATGAGAAAAACAGATTTTTGGAGAGAGAAGAAGAGAGAGGGAGAAAGCAAGAGAGAAACATTAATGTGAGAGTGAAATTTTGATTAGCTACCTGCTGCATGCCCCTTACTGGGGATTGAGCCTGCAACTCAGGCATGTGCCTGACTGGGAATCAAATTGGCAAACTTTTGGTGCCGAGGATGATGCTCAGCCAACTGAGTCATTCCAGCCAATACTAAATGTGTAGTTTTCAAAAGATAATTATTTTCCCCCGAAGTTATACCTAAGAATATACAAAATAGTAATGCCCTTGAATCTTGGAAAGAAAAAAATTAAACAAGTCAGTACACTGGAAAAATTTCAGAATTTTTAGCAGTTACTTATTGCCTCTAATGCAATGAATTGACCTATGCTTGTTAAGACCTGATAAGTATTAAGGAAATAAAATCTGATATAAGGAGATGAATGAAAAGGGCAAGAATATAACTATTTAGGTGAAGCAAGCAGTATCAGAATTAAGCCATCAGCATATCTCTTTGGAAGGAGATGATAAATCAGTGGTTCCATACTAACATATCAACTAAAACCAGAGATTTTAACGGAAAGACAATCCCCTTCCAGCTTGTAGGCTCAGCCAGAACTTTAGAGTGTGCACAAGGAAGCCAGACAAACAGTGTTTCAGATATTTATCAAATAGTAAAACTGTAAATAATGGTATCAGACATGGAATGTGACAAATGTCACTGATTTTAAATCCTTAATTTTGCCTTTATCTGTGTACATACATTTCACTTTGCTCTGCAAACTTCATTTTATAGGGGCATTTGAAGTGAGATTTAAATAGAATTATGAAATATTTAGTACATTTTGAAAATAAGAATACCCATATTTTCCGGCATATAAGATGACTTTATCACCCAGGAAAATCTTCTCAAAAATCAGGGGTCATCTTATATGCCGGGTGTCTTTTGTTTACATGTTTGATGACAAACAGCCTTATGTTTATAAGTGACAGTTTTCCTGCTAAGTACCTGTATGTCATAAGCATTTGAATTAAAATTACCATATTGAAATCAAATCTGATGATTTTTTAAATTATTATTTGGTGTGGAGAGGAGCCAAGATGGCGGCATAGGTAAACACCTACACGGCTGCCTCGCACAACAATTTCGGAACTACAACTGAAGGACAGAACAGACATCATCCAGAACCACAGGAAAGCTGGCTGAGTGGGGGTTCTGCAGCTGGAGGGAAAGAGAGGGGTTCACAGACACCCAGAGGAACTGCAAAAAGCTGAGGTACGGA